>BGPR01012902.1:0-43339 GCA_013235015.1 Araneus ventricosus | reverse complement strand
TCCGTGTACTTCGTTTGATTTACGTATTGCTGTATTAATTTGTTTACTGGGATATGGGCCACAGATGGAGATTTTTTTCGAGCCAATCACTTAAGAATTAGTAGATTTCATCCTCCATCGAACTCCTAAAGCAAAGGGGCTGAGGTCAGATCTTTCGAAAGGGCTATAAGCTCAGGGGTGTCGACATCCAGGAATTAAACTGATGTTATTGTTGGTGCAATGGAGCTTTGAATCGGTTCTGTGTTTAAATATTACAAGGTTAGAACTAAATCGAACGTAAAGGAAAATATTATGTGAACAAAGTTTTCTCCCTGTAAGTCCAGAATCTTATTAAAGTCAGAAATATTGCTTAATTTATTTACATTAAAAGTACTCATAAATGTAATAAAATGTTTTCAGAAAAACAGTTTCTTAAACTTTTCCTCGGCAAAAAAAATAATATATCATAACTTAGCAACTGTATTTATAGCTAGAAAGTCAAATACGGCAACACCCAACTATTCTTTATAGTAAATAAGTTTTAAATCGAGAATTTGAAAAGAAATATTTCCAATCAAGAATGAGTTGATAAGCATCCTTTCAGTTACTAATGTTGACCAAAACTTAAGGACGAACACAACAACAATATGTTTTTGTTAGTCCCAAAACGATGTTGGGATCCACAGTTTAGAGGCATTAAAGTATTAAGAAATTGCATTCGGTATATATAAAGCTATATTAACACCTTTTAAAATTTTCATTCATTTTATTCTCTAAATACGATAATTCACAACAATGCCGACAAAGGAATTATTAAAGTAAGAGATTCTATAAAAAAATAGAAAATTATTTAACTGTGCAAAAAAAATCAACAAGAACTGTTAGATGTTCACTTGAGGTGATATAATTTACCCTGCAAACTAAACTTCGCCTGTAAAGAAAATTTCGTAAAATAAAGAGATAAACAATGTAGTTTAATTAGAAGTTGAAAGGAGGTGATATGTTACTGCTCTTTTAAGAGAAGAAAAAATTAAAGAAAAGGTAGATTAAAATAAACCGAAGCAGAAACAATGCGATTCGCTGTCAAAATATTTTTATTACAAATAATGAAGAGTTCAATTAAGAAAATTTAGTTGTAATTTGGAATTCTGAACAGTAGATAATCTTGTATCAAAGACTTTGTATATTTGCTGAAGACAGTTTGTCTTTTGAAATCAGAGCAAAAAGAGTTATCGAAGGAAAACAAATTTACTGCAATATTTTGTATTTATACATGATAGATTATCGATGACTTCAAATCTGATGTTTTTCTGGCTTGCTATATAGGATTCATCAAGATTGGAAATCATGCTTCTGTGTGTTTCCTACATTGGAAATACATGATTTCAAGACTCGTGGTCAGAAATTAAATGTGAATAATATGTGAAAGTACAAAAGACATCTCAACAAGGTGACTTAATTTTCTTGATAATTAATTTTAATGTTTTTTCTAAACGTAGTACTTTTAAAGAACGATTTAATGTCGACAGTCAAGCTATGTGAACTTAAATTAGTTAGAAAAGAGTATATTAACATTCTTATACTCAAAAATAAACACTGTTTGATTATAATATATTTTGTAAGCGAAGTTGGAAAAACACTTATGCTTCAAGAAAATTCTTCGAAAACAAGTTTTGCTTCAATAGCTGATGTTTTTAAAATGATTTATTCCGTGTGAGAAGGGCATAGTCAAGTATGCAAATATTTGAAGTAAATTAAACCAAAATCTTTTATAAATTCTTTTGAAAAAAAAGAATAACAAAGGGATAATCAATATCTAAACAAATTAACTCATTGCTTGTAAATGAAAGTTGTTTTTTGTTTCATAGTTTTATACTATTATACATAATCAATCAAGTGCTTTGACTAAAGCAAATACAAAAAAAAACAAGTGACAGCATGAAAATTTAAAAACGTTTTCAGTAATTTTCCCTGAAAGGCCGTTCTAGCTTTTGAAATAGAATGAAAAGACAATAAAATTGTATTTTGCCTTGAAATTTGTGATTTTACATCATAAAGCACTTATCAGAGTTTAGTGTTAACTGAAAAAAGCACACATAAATATATCTAAGAGAAAAATATATTTCAAACTCTCAAAACTGAAGTTATCCACATAAACTCCAACTGCTATATTATTTAACATGTTTCTACATGCCGTAGTAAATAAATACCATAATTTTAATTCAATTATACAATTTCACCATCAACATTTTCCCTTTGTTATTTGTTTTACGATATTGCAGATATAATTTCTTTTCATTTGCGACAAAAAGATAAATTGATCGAGAATGTCTGTCAAAACAAAAAAAAAATTGCGAAGATTTATAATCCCCAAAATCTTGTTTCGAATTCAGTTTTAAGTTTTAAAATTATTCTTGTGCAATTTATGATACGAAACGTTGCCATACAATGATAACTAATTAAATATAGCAGAAAAATTTGTCTTTTAAGCGCGCGTGAAAGTTACCTTTGTTTATACACTTTCATAATTGTCTGGAGGATACTGCTAAACTGGGTTCGACATGTGCGATGCATATATTTATATGTAGGCAAATACAGTAATCATTTGTAAGCCTATACAATAAACAAGTAGGCTTAGTTAAAACTTATTCTTTTTGTCAATATCAAAACTATTTATTGCTTTGAAAAGAAACGAAAACTCTTATTTGAAGTTTTCTGTAAAAAATGATGATATTTTGGAGAAAACTATGAAAAGCCTTTTAAAATTTCCAGTTTGTAAGTTGAATTGATTAACTCAGATATGTTTTGGAATAAGTTTCATTCAAAAGAAAAGTTTCATTTTCCTCCATAAAACTTTATAATAATTTGCATTGCTTCATAAGATGTTTTTTTTAAAAAAGTAATCAACACTAGTCGACACATTTCAACATTTTGTTTGCTTCAGAAAGGAATTATGCCAATTTCTAATAAGGTCGACATGCTGAATGACAGAAACGACAGTGAAAACCTTGGATAGTATCAGGGTTTACCTGCTACATTAACTGTTATTCAAAATAAAACTGCAAACATATGAGTGTAATACAGGTTATTTGGAGCACAGAGACTGTCAATATATTCTTATAATTATGTAAAACACCGTATGCCTGCAAAAATACTATAACACAATATAATCAGGGCGTTAGTTGCATGCACGACATTTATTTACTGCATGCTTTTATGAGTGATGGTGTTTCCCACTCAGGATGTTCCTGCTGTAGTCTGTTAACAGTGATGGGCTTTATTTTATTATTAGAGTCTCTGTATGCCAGAATGTTCTGATGGAAGCTTTCGCTAAGTTCTCGCTTATCGAACTACAGTTTCCTGGGTATTTCGATGGGCGGCGCTGACCAGGCGTCACTCGTGACCAGAATGACGAATTGGTTTTCGAGGGGAGAGACGAAAAACGTTATGGCTTGCTTAGCATGACGGCAAGTGTGATTTATGTAACAGGACTGGGTGACTGATCTTGAGTCGATTTTGGGTTAATTAATTATGATAAACTCATGAAATATTTATTATTCTGAATTTTGTTTTTTTTTATGTTAAATGTTAATTTGTATCGTCTTGTGTCTGTAAATAAATGCCTTGTGATATTTTAAAGCAGTTTTTATTTCCAAGACATTACAAGGGGAAAAATCAATAAGAGAACATATAATAAAATGTCATTTCGAAGACCAAATTTCATGGAGCACTTTTTTTTCCTTTTCAGCCACTCATGAATAGTTGTTGCACAATGGTTTACAACATATGTGTGGACCCGATGCTTTGTCTTGCAAACACCCTCAAACTACAGTTTGTTGGTGGTTCTTACAAGTGGAGTGGAATTTCGCTTTCGCTTGAGCAGACTTACCTAAATTCTGCACAATTGCAGCAAAAATTGCAAATATTATTACACACTTTCAGTAATTGTGTCCTGAATAAACTAACCTACTGATAAACTAGAGATAACAAAATAGACTAATTTTCACATGTCTATAATGTCAGTTTCATAAAAGAACTCATGCTACTATTGCAAGAATGGCACAATCTCTAGTGGCATTGAAATCTGGCCAAATGCTGTCCAAACTATACGTCAGGTTCTTGACTGACGTGCCTTATGAATAGGGAAGAAGAAAAGCATATTAAGTGCCATACATATTCTAAAATATATAAATAATGCAGTAAAATAAAACATAAGAATATATATGTAGATAGAGAACATTTATTTTTTTTTCAAATTAGAGACCAATTTGCAGTTTTATCGTTGGGTCTCGTTCAGCACCCTCAATTGGTTATATTCGCTACTTTTTTGCTTCTGAGCTCTTAGGCTGTACCAGTGTAACCAAAACACTGTGACTTCAGACTCCAGAAATAGCCAATTTATATCAAAAATAAATTTATTAGCTATTAACAAAATGAAGTTGTTTCATCGTACAAACATTTGAAGAAGAACTAACTATCAAGCTTTTTTTTTAAAAAAAATCAATCTAAATATTTACATAACATACAGTCTGTGCACTCGAAACATACATCACAACACTGGTAAAACCGTCTTAGTTTCACTATTTGAAAGAATAAAACTTTATAGCCTGAAAACTATTCGTTACAGCACTAAAAAGCACTTACTAAATTTTTTCAATGGAATGTTACACGTCAGTGCAATTCTTAAATATAAATTATTCATCTTTATCGTGGTACTCTAGAGGTTCCAGTGGCTTTGTCGTTTATCATGATAAGCCTGCTTGCACAATGATTCTGATCAGTTGCCTCCTATTTCATGCAAGCTGTAAAATTTTCTAAATAGTAAGTTTCAGACCTCTAACTAGGTAAAATCGTTAATGAATTGAGCTAATGAATTATGAGAAATTGATTTTATATTAAATTTTTCTAAAAGAAAGTATTACTATTAAATATATATGTACTAAAACATATCTTCATTTTATTACATTCTAGTTTAAAATTAGTCTAGCGAAACCTTCTGTAAACAATAATGAATTAATATTTTCGGTAAACTATATAATGAATAAAAATCAAATAAAAATAGTGAAATAATAAAAAAAATATTTTTATATTAATTTTTTTTCAATGGATGGAGTATCGATCTATTTATACTTAAAATATCACAATGCAGTCTTTATAATAATAATTTTAATCTTTCTACGGCATGAGATAGATACCTCAAATAGTATTATCGTCTAGACACTGTTTTTGGATTTTTCATTGGTTTTCATTGGTTCAAGTCTTAGTTTTATTTATCCCTTTTTCGGCCTTTTAAGATTAATTTGAAATGTAGTACATTTAAATTATGGCACTTCACTTTGGCACTTGAGGTTTTAACTCTATTTATACACTTAAAACTAATAAAAAGGTAAAAAAATATGTATATTTTTGCTATAATCTCTTTAAAATCTATTTGGTAACTGCAATCAATAACTCGAGTTATTGTCAAACATTTCTCCAGATTTTGAAATTAAATAATCAGTATCATAAACTTCAAATTATCGAGCAGCCATTAGAAAATAAAACTCCACCATTCTAATTAAGTTCGACTGACGCAATTCTAAAATGGTAATTGTCTTATTGAAAAACAAGCGAATTTAAGTCTTTTGAGAACCAAGAAATTAAAATGATACGTAAATAAAATTTACAACTAAAATTTAACAAACATAATTGAAAGAAATAAAGCAATATCACGTCTGGCTGTGTCTTGGATATCCTAAATCTATGGTTATCCATACTTTTTATTGCATCATTTTCGGTCATGTAAGACGATTTTACTTGACGAACATCTACAGATGCGGATTAGCCGCAGTAAAATTTTATGTTGTGGTTCAGAAACCACTGTAAACTTTACGATGTTTATCTGCATGATTCGATGCAGGTACTTCATTGAATAAAAAAAAAATTTTTGAAGTTCAAATCTTAAGTATCTTGATTCATTCCGTTTAGATACATTGCTTCTTCATTTAATTTCTGCAATATGTACTTCTTTCGGAGCTATTGCTTAATTTTTTATGGCGGCTATTCAACAAATACATTTAAAGTTTTTATGCAGTTAATACGATTTATTTTGTAATACTTAATTCTTTTTTGGTGCTATTTTCCCGATAATCATTTTCAAATTCTTCAAAGTAATCATTTAATATTTGAAAGTTTTGGTAGTTATTACAAGCAGGTTTTAAATTTATGATAACGAAAACGTTTATATTAAGAATCCGAATATCAGGAATTCTGATAAAGTTCTTGATAAAGTATATATTGAGAAAAATTTTGCGATACTTTTAATCAATTCTAAGACAGAAAAACTGCATGCATTTGATTTCAGTTTGTTTAATTAAATCATTTGTTGCAACTCTCAAGTACTCCAAAAGAGTATATAGATAATACTCCAGCTTTCAGAATATCTATGTAGCTTTCTTGATTAAAAATATAAATGCCGAATCCCAAACCCATTAATTAAGTTTTCAAACTTTTTTATTTTGCGCATTAATTTATTTCGTTCTCTGTTAAATGAGATTAAATTATTGACTTGAGATTTAAAATATATTTATTTGCCAGCAACACTTTGTTTCCAGATAACGGTACAAAATGAATTATCCAGATTGTCAGAAGGAATTTGAATTCGTCAGCATCTGAGTTTCTTCCTGTAAATATTAAAGTTGTGAAATAAAGGATGTGAAGAGCCGAAAGTTAGTATACGTTCTATAGGATGATAAAAAATCATTTTCCTCCTTTTTTTCTCATAATTTCATACTAAGAACAATGTATTATAACTATTAAAAAATCTTTTTTCAGTGATCACCACTCTGGTTCATCACATTAATCTTAAAACTGCTTGGTTGTCTGACTAAAGACTTTGACCCAGAAGGAAGATCTATATTGAAATATGTCGCAGTCCAGATCATATTACTGCAACCACCTGTGAGAAGTCAGAATAACCGCCTTCGCAAACAACGGCAGACTGGCACAAAGAGTCATTAAGGTTCTTGAAGGTATTCTCAGGGGTGTGGGATGTCAACCCCAGTTTCGTGGCCAGCTGCCTAGACTACGTAGTTGAGACCCATGGCGCGAGCAACATTATCAGAAGGTCCCACACATTCTGGATTGGTTTAAGAATTATTAAAAAATAAAGCGGTTCATTTTGAAATAATTTTCATATTTGGAGTATTTATTGAGAGAAACCAGATATGAAAAAAAGGATGGGAAAATAATATGATAAATGCGCTAATAAAAAAGTATGACTCTATGAGATCCAGATTAAATTACTTTCTGATTGGATTAAATTGAGAAGTTGCTGCAACTAACAGTAAGCACGAGTATCAGTCAAAGCAAAACGTCGGAAGAATATTGATTTTACCCGTGTATTTACACAACACTATTAGAAAGATTTATATGTTTACATAGAAACAGATTTTCTGTTTTGATTGACGCTTGGCGGTTAAAGGAAATTCCTCAGTTCCTGGATAGATACAATGAAATACAAAATCAGAGAGAGTCAAAATTTTATCCTAATGTTAATTCTGTCTTTATATATAGATCACACATATTAAAAAGTATAAATGATATATTGATTATTGCTTTTCTACAGTAATGCATTTAATAATGGTGTCTGCGGCTCAAAATAATGATACTACATCTGAATAGGTTGATTCACAATTTCTAGTGAAGAAAAGAAATTTGAAAGTTAAATAGGCACTCAGAAAGGAATTTTACTTTTTTGTTCTACCTTGAGGTAAAAAGTCAGAAACCAAAATATTCATATGAATTGTTCTCTTTAAGTATTACTTTAGTCTAGTAGATAAAAAGAATATAATATTCCCTCGCTTTTATTACTTTCGTTTAGAAAGAAGTATCATAGACAATGATTGGCCATTTTCTTGGATGTTCCTTAAACGCCCCAAGAAATGAGATGCATCATATAATGCAAAGACTATTCATTTGAGCTTTAAGAGAAGCTAAAAAGAGAAGGAGTTCTATTCCCTACTGCATACTTTTACGTTTTCAGAACAATATGATTTCCAGTTTCGGAGGTAATTTTGGAAATGTATTACGACGCAGTCGAAATTTTACAAAGTTCTTTTTGCTGAGAATAAAAGAGACGTTCCACGATGTTTCATACTTGCTGACAACAATACGTAATAAACTATTAGAAGGTTATGCCTTTAACCCTCTCACTGCTTAATTATTTTGAATTACTATTTAGATGCAATGTTTAAAAACGTGTTCAAATACCATTGAACCAAGCTAATTGTTATTTACATGCAAGGCTTTATTAATTTTAAAGAACAAGTGATGTATTAATAAATACTAAAGAAATTTGAAAAGGCATAAAGCTTCTATGTGTCATTAAGACAAATGACGTAAGGTCTCTTGGGATGATAATAACATTGTAGTTTTTCGAAACTTAGTGGCAACCATTAGTGAAAGTTTCGAAATGCACATCCATTCCCCAATGTGAGACATGCAAACAAATGATCTGCCTAATTTTTTATTCAAAATCGCTATTACTAGTTTTCTATATCTAATTAATATATAGAATAAATACCAGGCTGTTTCATTATTGAAGTACCGTAGAATTTTTACCAATAATAGTTCAGGAATTTTATCATTTTTCCTGCCTTCCATCAAGTTTAGAGCCCTGAAGCGACAACCAAGAAATCTGAAATTCATAAATAATTATAAGAATTTTCCGCAATGGGACGAATGAATGCTAGCAGAAATTTAACATTTTACTTTTTTCTATCTATAAATTAGGTTCTGATGTCCGTTATCAATATAAACACGAGGTAATTTTGAAATGGTGCATTAAGGAAGAAAAAATTTAAACAACTCAAATAAAATTAAATTATTTGTAACAATTACCATGTATATTTTAACTTCATTTATTGACAGGCATTAAATGAAACATGGTTCGTACTTAGCTTGTTATAGCTAATCAACCGACCATATCAATAACTACAATGGAAGCTCATATTTTATGAGAAAAGGAGGAAATTATTATTTGATGTGTTATTTATAGTTACAGTTGGAAAAAACTTCAAATATAAAACGAAAGAAAAATTAATTTCCATAAAAGTCTCCTCAGCATCCTAAATTCATGCGAATAATTTTAATTAAGAATGCTGATGAAAATGTATTATCATGTTTTGAAAAATGCGACAATTATAAAAAAAACATAAAAAAATAAAGAATAAAACTTCTTATAATAATGTAGATACTATTATTATCATATGGACATTTCCATTATAATTTACTGGAAGAAAAAGTGTCAATGATAGAATTGTGATAATAATAGTATTGTAATTTTAAAACAATTTTGTTTTGCGAATATTCGACATTTAAAATAATTCTTTTTTTCTGTCGAAAAAGTATTATATCATAAATTTTATTCATTTTTTTGTATATGTTGACTGTATTTTTCAAATCATTTTTTTGAAATGATATTGTAGAAAATGAAATATACTGTTACGAACATGGAATGTTGCTTCCCGGCAATATTAGTCTTATCGTTGGACAGAGACATTTACGGAGGTTCTTACTAACTATCGAGAGAGATCACCCAATGACCCCGACCTTGGCGATTTTGGCGACAAAACGAAGATACTCAAAAATGCTAAAATTTTCGCGATATCTCTCATAGGAGCAGAGATCCGTATTTCTCCAGAGATTTCCATGTGACGTCCCACCCTGTCAGGAAGATTATAAATAATTGGCAGTACGGAAAGACTGGGAACATGTTAATCGACTTGAGAACGTGTTGATCGACTGCGATCGTCTCTGGAGTGCGAAAGCTTTTGGAATCTCTCTTTGGAGTTTTATCCGCAGTGTGAGCTAGTAAGCTGTTAGACGCCGAGAGGTATTGAAAGTACTGTTGTTGTTATTAATAGTGTCTTGTCGCCTATTTGTGTGGATAATTTGTGCAAGTGCTTTTTTCCGGATTATTCGAGAATAAAGCTTCATTGTCCATTACTTGCTCGTTGGACTGTTGTCACCGTGCACTCGCCTGACGAATTTTGTAACAATACGTACCCTATATAATTATAACTTCAAATTTTATTATATATGAAAATGCCACACACAGTTTATTATTTAATCTATTAATCATGGAATATTGAATCTAAGCAAAAACCTTATACATAAGCAGAACCAAACGTATCGGTTGGTAACAGAAGAAACAGATATATATGAAGTGCTACAAATCTATATTAAATGTGATTGACCTAACATGTAAATAAATCTGCTCTAACATTTATTCTATTAGAAAAAGCAGGTTAAAATATTCGAATTCGATTTTTATGTACGGTAAACTGTAAATGTAGAGATCAGGAGAAAATAAATTTTTCTTTAATTCTCATAAATAACTGAAATTTCTGTCACAATATGAGCTGGCGTGCTTAATGTTTCATCTAAATTTGGACAATTTTTTTTCAAAAATATTCTCTTCGGCTAAAGTATTCAGAAATACGAGAATTGGTATTTTTACTAAATGCTGTAAATCACTAGAGATTAATTTTTCAGATATAACATTTTAAAAAATTTTGTGACAAAATTATTATCTCAACAGTCATTTATTGGAAATAACAAGATATTAGTCAATTTTTAAATTTCAATTATTTTTTATTTAAAGCCCTTTTTTTAATTATTTACCCTAAATCCTCGATTCCACGTGCCTCGAATAAAAGGAATTCGAATTTAAGGGGCACAATTTGAAAATGTATTTGGGAGAAGGAAGAAGCTTAAATAAAACCTTAAGGTTTTTCCGATCTTCTAATGCACATTTGGAAAATATTTTCCTTTAGTAATAATATACCATGTTCATTAAACATCAAAGTTATACGGCAAAAAACCAAGCTTAATATCTTGCTTTAAATATCATTTATAAGTAAATCTCACCATAATTAGAACCTTAAAATAAAGGGTTGACTTTATTATTATGCCGAGGTATCTGATTGCCTGGAAAAAGGATTTGATTTTTTATAAAATATTTCGTTCTGACGCATAAATTCAAAGCAAGATATTCAAAGCATTAAGTGATCATGAATGTAGGTGATAGTACGTCATTTAGTGTAACTTTCAATTATTCGTTTCAGTTAATACATTTTATATCCTGGCTGGAGTAGATATATTATCGAATTAAGTTTCAGTAAGTTGCCTTATCATTTCTCCCTTAGCCTAGGGCATCAGCATCAATTTCTTTTCCACAATTTTCTACAGTGCATTGTACCTTTAACTGCATCGAGCGACGAAATCAAATGGATGACGCGAAAACTGCCATGCTGACAGAACATCAACTCATTTTGGAAAATATGTTGACTGACGGACTATATTTGTTTCCATTTATCTGTGAAACCAAGCATGAATGAAGGACAGTAAAAGAGTTCCACGTGTTCAAACAATGCCTGTCGAAAGTAGAGGGTGGCATTTCACATCTGCGCACCATTAAATGTTGCTGGGCGAAAAAGCACCAGAAAAGGTCAAAGGAGGGAGGGAACAGAAAAAAAATCCTTTTCGGACGGGGTTTGCACGATTCCGTTCGGTCGAATCGAAAGAAACTACCAACGGGACACCCAAGCGGAAAATTTACTACCTGCAGAGGGAATGGTACCGAAGCGATAGAAAATGGCTTTTGGGAGAGAGTTATTTCTGTTCTTACTCTTTTTGCTTCAGCTTTGGTTCTTTCTCAACCCTAGCACTTGGTCGGCCAGACACTCACCGGGATGTTTTTCTGCAGTAGATTTATCATTCTGTCGCTGCTATGACATGAAAATATTCGCTACGTTTTTCTTTACTGGTAGAGTCCATAAGAATACTATGTGAAGGATTTAACAGTAAGTATGAGTAATTTTTATGAAGATTATATGAAATTATTTTGTGAACAAGGTTTAGGAATAGAAAATGTGAGATGAGCAGTGAATAATAGTAACAATTATTTATTCAACAATAATTGTGAATAATGGATTTAATTTATAGGTTGAATTCTGAATCTTGCATATCCTTAAGGGTAAAAATGTTTTTTAATAAGGCAATTTGAATTTTTGATTTAAAACACCTAAACATTTTTTTAGAATTTAGAAGAAAATATGGAATACGCGTTTTTGTCTTTCTTTCTGTCAATTTAAAGTTGAATCCAACATAAATAATTTGTTAGTTGAAAGAGACAAACCTCTAAAGTAAGTATAATTAGTTTAAAATTATTATCTCAACAGTCATTTATTAGGAATAACAGATATTAGTCAAACTTTGCATTTCAATTATTTTTCGCTTAAAGTCTCTTTTTAATTATTTATTAGTTTAAAATTTACAACAGTACGAGTATACAATCTTCAAAAGCAAAGGTTTCAATATTTTAAAATTTATGTAATTAACCTACTTTATTTGTGCAGTTTTAAATGTAACTCTGTAATATTTCAATGGAAGAGGGTCTCTGGGTTGAAACAAAACATTGAAAATCGTTGAAGATGGAACACTATCATATTTATCTGAAACTGTGAATGCTTTTTAATATCAGAATACCATGAAAATATCTAGAAATGTGATAAAAACCTATTTGGCTATATTTGAGTTCTTAGAACATAGTTTTGAAAGCTATGCATGCAACTTCCGAATTCAATGAATACAGATTCAAATTTTATTTTACAAAATTATAATAACGCTGTCATGCATATAATTATATACAATATGCTTTGTATAAATTTGTGTAAAATGGCTTTTTTAAGACGAATCGTTCTAGTAAAATTAATCAGACTGAACAAGTTTATCGTTATAAGTTTTAATTAGCCGCTGTTTAACTTGATATAAAAAAAACAAGAATTCTCAGCCAATTATTTTATATTCTTCTATCGAGGAAGACTTTTCAAGGATGATTCAAAGCAACGAAATATTTTTGCATTTATAGTCTATAGTCTAGATTTATACTCTACTATAGGCTGTTAGTCTACTATAGTAATAAAGTTCAATGCATGGATCCAGAGATTGTTTCATATTATAAATTAATATATTGTTTTATAACAAAGGAATGATAGTAAATGAGACTGGATATATAAGTAGCACAGCTAGTTGAAATCTATGCTGTTTGAACCAGTCATATTTCAAATAACATTCTTACATTATAAGAGAAGACAGAGACTAAGTTGGAATAAGGCAAGGAAACATATCTCACTTTTTCGAAGGCCTGTACTATTGTTTTATAAATCTTAATAAAAAATTGGGACTTTCTAAAGACTTTCCAGATGGAAAGTATTGAAATTTCAGTTAAATTTACCATATATTAAAACAAAGAATATAAGTCAAAACAAACAATTATAATAAAAGTTATCGATGTGAAATAATATTTTTATAATATTCGAAAGAGGAGAGAAAGAAGATGAAAAATAATTTTTAAAAAATTTGCATGTGTTATTAATGTTTAATTAATATCGGGCAAAGTTTCAGAAATTAAAATATTATATTCTTAAATTATTACTTAATAGTTTAATTTAAGAATTAATACATCCTTCTTAATAATTGTTTACCTCTTTCAGATGAAAGTCTCGAACTCAACATTTTGAATTAAGTCCTACTAATAGAAATTCCATATAAATTGAAAAAAATTGTTATTAATAAGGTTTGATTTATTTAGTTAATCACACGATTCAAAAGCAATCAAGAGAAATGCAATTCGAAGAAAACAAAAATTTCAAAAACCATTTGATGTGTTCAAACTTTGTCGCACCCTGTTACGCTGTCTACTTAATATAGTTGAGTAAAAATACGTTTATTCTTTGAAAAATATTGTTTTGTGAAATAATAAAACCGTAGTTGGAAATTAAATTGACTTTTTCGAATGCATCAATATGAAATGTGTAAGTATCAGACATCAATATGGTCAGAATATTTCGAATGACGTTGTTGAGTCCAATCGATAGCTCTAACTAACTAGCGGGGTAACTATAACATATGTTGCGGCGTAACTAAATATATATAAGGCATGGACTGTATGATGCGGTGAGAACTTTGGAGAGAAATGAAGCGATGATCCATAAAAAGCGGTTTATTCTATTGCAACGTGCATCACATCCCATCTCTCGACCAAATCTAGTTCTGGCGGGATATGTCCCGCGCAGTTACAAAAATAGTAAACCTACTTCCTGGGGGTTGCCACATTTGGCGAGCATAGTACTTAACAGACGTCTAATTTGAAATAATCCGTTCTATCGATGCACTACTGCAATTAGATAATAAAATAATGCCGGCTAAAGTAAAATGCAAGCTAAATATTGCAAATAAAGATAAATGATATTCTCTTTGGTTCTTCATGTGTTATTTATATTAATTTTTTTCGTGAATAGTGCATGATTTTCGATTACCGTAAACCGGGACAACTTCGCCAGTTTTTGAAAAAAAAATTATGTTTTCCCCTCTTCCAAGTTCCAAAACCACGCAATAAAGACGCCAATGATTTCAGTGCACAGAGAAGACATTTAACGATAGCTTCTCTGCACTTTTTAACTTTTATCAGTAGTTGATAAATTTTACTTACTGTTTTTTTTTTCGGCTAGTAGAACACTTTTTTTAGTGCTCAACGTAAGTAATTTGCACAGTCCGTTCGTTCAAATTTAAGTAAAAACTATTTATTTTGCTTAATACAACGTATAATTCAATTTCAAAATCACTTCTACGTGTGAATTTTATTTTACTCAAATTCTTGCATACTCTCTTTCAAATCGTGTGTTTTCCGTGTTTCCCTTATAGGTATTTCTAATGCTAAGGTGCATTATGACCAAGTTGAGAGGCCAAATTATGAGGATACTACGTTGTACTTTACTGTTCCTGCTGTGGTTAATAAGGAAATGAGCAGTGGAAAAGCGTCTGAATGGTATACTATGCTTGAAAAAAAAACCCTCAAAATTAAGTCAGACAATTCGGAAGTCAGACAGTCATTACAATAAAGAGTTAGTATTAATGTGTGTAATTCTTTCATATTTAAATTTTTTTTTCTGATGTTTTGGGGGGTTCGCCTGATTTTTAGTTCCCCCTTTCCCAGGGTAACTTTGCCAACGCTGATTTTTTATATTTTTTTAACACAGAAATATTTACTTAAATTGTCATATTTCCTCAGAATGTAAAAATAGAGATCAAAACTAATGGTTTATGATAGTGTTGAAGTATTTTTGTGCATTATTTGTTTACAAAGCAGTTGGTAAAAGAAAAAAAAATGGCAAATTTGTCCCTGTTTAAGGCAGATGACAGTATTAACGTAGTATTAGAATCGTAAGAATGAGAGTCTACAATGCACTACACATTTTCGGTAAGCGAAAATTTTGAAAAACGCTGAAACGCTTTCGCTAGAAAGAAAAAGATATTTTTCTTTATCAGGAATTGATTCACAACAGGATATAAGACAGCCTACTTATGCTTTTCGATACGTGTACTAATGCATAGTTTCGCATCAGTTTGTATCTTCCCGAAATGGCTGTCCCAATCAGAGAAATATTTCTATATTTGTCTTGAATTCAAAGCAACGGGCAAATAAACTCAACTAAAAATGTATGTCGATTCTAGAATATTTATCAACTTTCGTTCGAAAATACATATATTCCAGATTTTTTACTTTGTTTTCCTTAGTTTTCCTCCTTTTTTTCTATCATGGGAGAAAAAGAGGGAAGCAGGCAGACTTCTTTACCGCTCGTGTTCGAATTTGAAATATTCATGTTTGTCTTCGTCCCAGCCGAGTTAGGTAAGTCTAAACACGTACAAAACGAATCCTAACTTTTCCTGCTTAGCGCGTCTTCCAAACTCTCCAAGAAGAGGAATTGCAATTTTTATTTATTTGGCTTTTCCCTCTTTTTACCGAAACACTCAAACCGAACATAGTAGTTGATGTGGCTTTTCTTTTGAGATACGCAGTGTTTCGGGCCTCAAAACGTTCAGAACCTCTTCCAACAGAATAAGTTAGAAGGAACATCGCGGTGGGATTTCCTGCAGTTTTTTTATTACGATGCACGATAAAGTGTTCCGTGGGTCTTGGATTTGCAAGATTTGAAATGGAAATCTTTTCAATCTGTCACATTTTCCACAAAAGTGCCATGTTCTATTGTTTTTTCCTTTAACAGACAGGGATCCAAATGATGTATTTGCATTTAGATCGAGGTTTAAAAAAATTTACCTTCTTTGAGAAGTGGAGGCATACTTTCTCTTTTTTGGTCTGGAATTTTTCTGCCTTATTTTATGAAATCCAACATTTTGAAAATTTATTTGGCAGAGTAAAAGATATTTATGTATTGAAGATATAATATTTCTTTTAATATCCACCGCTGGACGAAAAGAAATTACCAAAATTCCCTTTATTAATTGTTGCTATTAGTAAAATCATAGAAATTATCTAAAAACAATAAAAAACAATATAAATGAAGAGGAGGACGAAATAAAATAATGAATTTAATCTTACTGCATAAATTTTGGCAATATATTTCCGTCTAAGATAAACAATGATATTAATTATAGTTAAGTTATTGGTTGTATTTTCAATTCAATTTGCGTTTGCGAAATATCATGGTGTTTACAATAAAAAGTTAGAAACAATTCAGTAGCGGGAGCAGATACTGTAACTTTATAAACAATTTCTGTT
The DNA here is from genome assembly GCA_013235015.1 of Araneus ventricosus. Taxonomy (NCBI): domain Eukaryota; kingdom Metazoa; phylum Arthropoda; class Arachnida; order Araneae; family Araneidae; genus Araneus; species Araneus ventricosus. The sequence continues at coordinate 26,736 of BGPR01012902.1, read as the reverse complement.
GAAAGATAAGATGGTTTAGTACAATATTTGAACCAATCCATACTTCCATGTAGATTATTTTGGGGTTTTATTTTCTACTCTGCTTTTCTTAGCTATGAATTCTTTATACCTAGCTCATTTGTTTTATGTCTCATAATCTGAGATAAGATTTTGTGTATTGTTAAAATGTTTAATAAAACTAAACATTTAATTATAGTATTTTTCTAAAATATTTTTGTATACCTCTCAGTAAATGAAGTTTTATGAAAGAAAACAAGAATCATTGGCTTCCATTACACTTTGTTACATCTAATATTTTTCAGGCCATTGTAGCAATTCATAATAAACAAAACAAGTAACTTTTTTTGACTCTATCAGTAGATTTTTGCTGTATAAAATCCTCGTTATTTACTGGATTATTAGTTGTTTAATCCATAACAAATTTACGATTTATTGAAATTAAAAATTAAACTGATGCTCAGATTTGAAGTCCATTAAGTTCTAACTATTTTGAATAAATATTCGGTGCTCTAATTCGAATTTGGGTAATTTTCTTAAGGCGTAAATGTGAAATTGCATTTATCGCGTGAAAACTATTTTGTTGTCAAAATTATTCTTTGTTTCTGATCTCAGTACAAATATGATTTAAATAATCAATTCCTTCATGCAACCAGATAATTCTCAACAAGCTAATTATTTTTAGAAATGAGAGATTTTTCAAAATATACACAATTGTAATATTACATTTTCTTACCAGGTCTATAAAATGTTTAAAATTGTACTTGTTTAATAATAGGAACTATGTATTGTTATCCAGATATGTACAGATATACAAAATTTGATATTTAATCTTTATATATACAATCATGAACAATTTTTCCTAAGTATCTCAATAAAAATGCTGCAAAAAATAATACTTTGAAGCCAGATGATAAAGAAACGTAGGTGGAAAAGACAAGTAATAAGCAGACGGTTTTCCGAAAAGAGAAGCAGTTGTATCAAATAAGAATAGTTCATAAAGACGAAAATATTGTCAAACCATTTGCTTTTCCTTTGTATGTTCTCAATTCTTTAAAAAGTGTTTATTGATTCTTAAAGAAACAGGAAGTATTCTGAAAAGAATAATTTTCCAGAAACCCTTTATGAACTTCTTGGAAATTTTCGAAAATACAAGGAAAGACTCAAATGTATTTTTTTGAAAGACCTTTCTTAAAACGACATTCGCTTTGTTTCCTTTGTCAGGACAATTTCAGTGCTCCCGAGTAGAGCTCAAACAGTCAATAATCAAAGCACGTATCAGAAATAAAAACCTGACTAGACTGCTGTCAGTTAAATCGTTTTGAATGAAGTGTTACACGTCAATGTAATTAATAAGCTGAAATTACCGAGGTTTATCGTGGTACTCAAGAGATTATGGCAATTTCCGCGCCTTTGACGTTTTATCGGCAATCATCTATCAAAATAAGCCTTTTCCCTTTTCGCCATCGCGCTGTTCTGCTGCTGCTGCTGGTTTTAGTTATCTGGATAATTTGCTGAACAATAAATATACAGATCCATAACAAAGGTACTCAAACACTAATCTCTAAATTTCAGGTGAAATATTTTCCTTACGAAGATGTATATTCTGTAGAATTCTCTGTAATTTTCAAAATATTTATACCATGGAAATTTATTGTTAATATGGTTGAATTAGTTTTGCAGATTCTACTTATTCCAATGTTGTTACATTTTTCAGCATTAATTTCCGTAAGTAAGTAATGAAACATCAAAAAGTTACCTAAATGTTACTTCATAAGGTAATAAATAAAATTGAGATAAAGCTTCCCTAAGTTACAATTTAAGCAAAACCTATTTATTTAGAATATTTATAACTTCTTTCTTTAATCAGTTGAACCGCTAGGAATTCCAATTTTAATAATTTCCAGCTAATCAACGTTGAGTTTTGGAGGTATATTTAAAAACATATGAATTTTGCTTATGGTATTAAAAATTACAGTTGTAAATTGATAAAAAAACCGAATCCAAAAGACATAACGAAAAGCCAGAGAAGAACTGATCTCATATTCTATAAACACTGTGTTATAAAATATGAAATCGGTTCTGTTTATCAATGAAAGACAGGCGAAGAAACAAAGCTACAATCTTTACCGATGCGCATGTTATAACTAAAAAGCGCGGGCGAATTTTGAAATCAAAAGGGATAAGTATTGTTTGATTTACTGGAAAATAAGTCTACTTACGAATTATAAGTTAGATCTAACTTTCAACATAAATCATACAAACATCGGACAGGAACGGATCAGCAGTAGATTATTGAATGAAGCACTTCTATAAAAAATGACTGTAATTATATATGATACAATATTAAACTGATTCATGAATGAAAAATAATTTGCCCAACACACTAGCAACGGGAGATGTTGAGCGCATAACATAGCCTTCGCATTCACTGGACATAAAGCACTTCAAATGCATTTGTCAGACGTATTACTCAAAGACAAAACTCTCCTCGAACCGTATAAGAAATCGAGCTTGGCTTGAAGGAATAAGTAGGACAGATTTAATAACCTCTCCTAAACAGTTTAGGGGACAGTATGTTCAATAGATGCTAAATGTGCATCAAGGTTCGTGAAGGTCACACATAGTGTCGATGGATTCATATCTATTCTAATTTCGAACAGAAAGAAATATTTTTCGAAATCATTGAAAAATGCTGTATCTTTTTTTTTCATTTATTTATTTTGTTTTTTCATTCAATACCAACTGCGCTATTTTGCAAAACAAAGACACTTCAGGACGTTTACTACATCCGTACCAGGCCTAATTTCTTCAAACGATGTCTACCATAATGTAATACAAAAAGTGACTTTTTTATTTGCAAATATTAAATTGTGCAGGAGAAGAAAGTTCTTTTTCATCTTCATTTTTGCTTGAGGAAAAAAAATCGAGAATCTTATGAAGAGCTTACTTAAGTATCCACTTTAGTGCCGCAGGCAAAACGAGCACAATATTCAGTCGTCTTAGAAACTTTCTTCTTGAAAGAGGCATCATCGACAGTGATTGGCTTTTCCCTTGGGTTTCTTTAAAACACCATAAAGGTGCAAGAATGGCTTTTTGCGGGTTCTATAGAAATGAGATGCGTGATAAGATGCGGAGAATATTCATTTGAACTTTAAGAGAAGTTATAAGTAAGAGGGGTATTATTTTGAAATGCCTCTTTTTAGGTTTTTAGAACAATAAGATTCGCAGTTTCTGAGGTAATTCTGGAAATGTGTTTCAATATTGATTGAAATTTTACGAGGGTTATCTTGTTGCAGAGAATAAGGTTTGATGTGTATTGCTTTCGACAGACTCCCTTGCTTTTCGAGAATAATACACGTCTCCATAATGTTGTATGATTTACATTTTAGAATTTTGAAATGAACTATTGCATTTAAAGCAGTCAATGCCATTGCCTTACAGTAAAGAAGGTAAGCTATCTGTTCTACTCTATTTAAAAAAAAGGAATGCACTCGGTACTAAGTATCACTATAATCTTGAATATTTCAGGGATTTTAAATTTAAACAAAACTATTTTGACTCACTGGTTTTATCTGGAAAAATGGCAAAGATTCAAAAATTTCGAGATTTGTCTGTTATTGAAAGTAATACAGAAAAACAAAAATGAGGCTTTATTTAAGAGTAAGATGTGAGATGCGTAGCGTAATAAAAATGTTTTTATAGGCATAGAATTTTAACTAATGAAAGAGCAAATATTAGTATAAATTCTTATGAGATAGCAAATTACATAATGCCACACCATATTTATGAAACCACTATGAAAGAACAGTTGTGTTATTAAATATGTTATAATATATTCTTGGAAGACTTTTAGCTCTTAAAATTTGCTTTAGCCAGTAAAGTTGGCGCAAAAAAATTAAATTATAATTAATTGACTCTAAGATGATTTTCTCCATTTACGGAGTATAGAAATATGAATGTTCCGTTCGCTACCTTGAAGAAATAAAAGAAATATTTTCTTTTGAAAATATGCTGGAAACTTATCATTATAGATCTTTCTTGATCTGGGGAGAAACCTTCATCATTTCAAGGTAATTACCAAAAATAATCATTTACAGACAGAATAAAGAAGATGCGAAGTCTAATAATACATACATTATTTTTTTACGTTTCATTTTTCTCTTTCAAGAAGCAATTAAATGAATATTTTGAAATTTTCATTTGTTTCTACACGTTTTGTTTAACATGATTTGTTTCATATTTGTAAAGACAGAATTTTGTAGTCGATTTTTCATTCACTTTCTGATGCACTAAAATTCTGAAATTTTGTACAATGTACTTCCGATCTTAGAACACTTTCATATTCTTTGAACTTATATATGAACTTATATATATATCGATTAATTTTGATTAAATTTTATTTCATACCAGAGGTACCGTCTGGAAATAAATTAAAGAAAAAAATTGAATACAAGGTTTCATATTATTTATAATAATGAATCATGAAATAGATAGCAGACTAAAAAGCAAAAAATGATGAAAATAAAGAAAAGTGTTAATTAAATACGACTTTATTAACACATAAAAGCGTAGAACATTATTTCGCAATCATAAATGTGTAGCTCAAAAACACAATCGTAAAATCGTAAGTATTAAAAACAATATTATAAGGAAATGAAGCCTGACTGAATATCATAAGAAAGAAAATACTTAAACACTTTTTAAAAATATATTATAAATATGATTCAAATTCGAATTTACTTAGAGTGTTTCTAGCTGCCCTTCATGATTTTACAATTTTGTTTTGAACTCCATATTTTTGAATAAGAAATTCTTTTCTATTTTTCAGTTAATTGGTAAAAAAATGTTATTTAAAAAGTTTTATTATTCTGTTGTTAAATTTTTTTAGCGTTGTTCATTATTTCACCGGGGATGGCACCGCGAGTTCACGGATGAGTAGCCGCCGGACAAGCAAGCGGGTTCTCGCTTCCCTGGTGGGTATTGTATTGGTGTGGATTCGAATTACCCCCACTCCGATGACGGGATGTACCTCCTTCGGGAAGGGTTGGACCGAGACTGGTGATTGGCTATAAGGAATCCCACCTTAATTCTCCACTGTTGTCGTGGCTCCGCTGTTGTCGTCATTCATAAACCCTGGTCCGCCAATTGACATGACAGGGGTAACTCCGTGTGAGTCTCATCCTTATTCGTTGCTTATCAGTGAGTTTGAGAACAACGGGAGTGTTCACCCTTCTCCTCTTATGTAGACTTCCATATAGGGATATCTTTAAAAATATTTATGCAAAAATCATAGTGTATGCAACATAACGTTCTTGACTGGATGCTATAAAAATCCTCTAAAAATATCCAAAATCACTTTAACTACCGAAGAGTTTTCTTAACAGTTTTTAGATTTCGAAAACTTGATCTTGGCGGAAATAATAGAGAAAACTATCAGCAAGTATCTCTTCTTATGACATCTTAAAACAGTAATAATAACATGATGGAGAGTTCTCCCCTCTATTTACTGGAGAACGCACATGATATGTCTCATTTCATGTTAAGTTTCGTAGTCCAATGAAGAGAATTGATTCCGATAGCAAGACCATTTACAAAATTTCATTTACCAATCTTGCCGCGTTCTCGAATTATTGCGTTTACATACTCACGAATAGGCAGACCGACAGAAAGTCAATCTTTGACTGATTTAATATAAAATGTGATACAGACCTTCTTCTTCTTTCTAATCCTTCTGATCTGAATCAGATCAGATCCATGAGGTCATACGCCTCATGGTCAAGAGGAGAGAATGTGAGGTTTCCGTTGGTACCAGCTATCTTGAGCACCCGAAGGTAGAAGTCTGACTTTGCTCCAGTGCCTGCCAAGCATTAGCTGAACATAATGGAATGGCTTCACGCCTAGGGTGGCCCTACCAGGAGATTAAACTCCTGACGTATTTCACCCATTCCGCCCAGTGCCCCCCTCCCGCCACGTTGAGGCTGCAAGGCAGGACTTGGGGGGGGATACAGATCTACAATTCTAATATGATAAAACTAGATACTAAATTTCATCAACCTATATAGCTGCATTTTTGAGTTATCGTATTCACATATATGCGGAAGGACAGACAGGCAGTCTTCCCCTGACAGAATTAAGAGAAATCTACAATTTTAATGTAAAGAACGCAAACAAAATTTTATTATTCTAGCTTTGCGTAGCGTTTTTGAGTTATCGTGCTCAGAGATAAACAGATTTAAATCAGAAAGTATTTTTCAACTCAATGAGCTCTAAAACGTAGAGGTGTTTATCAAAATCTCAAAGTCGAATTATTTAGAGATTTTAACATTTTATTTTCCTCTACTTCGCCTACTAGAAGTTAAAAAATTAATATTGACACCAAGAATGGCTTTCTAGTTATGCTTGTATTACACAATTTGTTTTAAAGACTTTTAATACTATTCGCTTTGATTTTCATGTAAAAAAAATTCAATATTTTTTTAATGGAGAGAATGGCTATAGCACTATGCGCAATAGCGCATGTAAAAAAAAACCTCTATGACTAAAAATTCATCAAAACCTTTAGGTCGAAATTTTTATGATAAAAATACTTTTGCTACATATAATTCATGTATGAGAAACTAAACTAACAATAAAAGCCACAAATACAATTTATTTTCTATATAAACGATATACAGAAATTTCCCCAAAGTGAGGGGAAGTCGGCTAAGATGACGATGAGGATACGAAGATGAATTGGAGTTTTCAATAAAATGTCGCTAGATGACAGCCCCGATTCTGCATCATCAGCGACTGGATACCCATGTCACACCAGAGGGTTCTATCCCATCATTTGTGTGAATCTCAGAACAAAGTAATGTGTTTTTGAGTGGTTCCGATGCAACTTTTGGTTGCTGCTAGGATAAAGGATCGCGTTCATAAAATCATCAGTACAGTCGGGGAAGATGACAGAAATGGCTTCTATTTCTAAAATGAAATTTTTTGTCTCGAACTTGAAAATAACAATTTTTAAAAATTATCATTTTACAGTAAGAAGTTGCTAGAAGAGTTTTCCGAAACAATAACACAGCTACACAAAATATTAAGGTCAGGAAAAATCATCCAAGCTTAAGTTAGTCGTCTTACCAGACATTTTCCTATACCGACAATCCCAAGAATAACGTTCAATAGTATTCATAGAAGAGATGAGCACCCATGAACAGCAGAAAGTATTACTGATACACATACCATGTAAGCAGAAACAAGTTGTTCTATCGACATCTGATTAAGCATCAAAAACACTCGATGACCAATTAGTTTGAGATTGAGTGCTGTAAGATTGGATGGTTTTACTTACTGATATATTGAGTTATGAAAATGAATATAACTTAGGAAGACTCAAACATCAGTTCAAATTATACAATTTTACAGATTGAAGCATTGGTTTTCCATATTGAGGATAAATTTGTTTACCGACTGTAAGAGTAGACAATTTTAGATAATTTCTCCTAATTTTAGAGATAGGAGTTTTTGTTGTCCATGTTGAGGAGAAATCTGTTTACTGAACGAAACAATAAACTAGCTATAAATTTATTTTCTTGAAAGGGGGATTTACTGCCATTGAATAATTTCTGGTGTGTCCAATCCTCAAAGAAAAATTAATAATAAATAAATCATTCATTTATGCACAGAGAAAATAATTACTTAATATAAATTAAATAAAGGGTGAATAAAACTAAAATGGGTGAATAAAAATAATAAAGGGGAAGCTCAAATTAAAGTATTATTAAACAAATAAAGGGAGTTACAGCCATAGTAGTGTTATATTTTTTTTCCAAAATTGAAAATTAAAATAATAAATCATGTTTTTCATTTATTACTATACAACAAAAATTTGATATTGGCCGCATAAAATTTTGAGTTTTCACGCAACCGCCTGAATCTTGATCAATACATAAAATTTATATGAGAAGTTTTCTACCATGCTGTACACACAAACAAACGTGCCAATTTTTTAAAAGTTGCTACTACTTCATTTGTGTAAAGGGCATTAATCACGTCATTAAATTGGAAGAAATTTTATTTTCATACTAGATGAAAACTTTCTAAAGTTTAAAGGAAATAAAATTTATATTATTATGCCAAAATTTCATGATATATGTGTAGCAATATTTACCTTAGGATATACTCCATTTACTTAATTCTTAGAATTTTCTGATATTAACATAATCCACATTTCAACAAAGATTATTAACTTTTTCAACATATACACATCTTATGGAATCACGGAGAATTGAGATTCCTGTCACTTCATATTTTCGTTTTTTTATACTCTCAGCAGGTTGAATGATTTTTGAAGAAAGAATAATCTGTTCATACAATACAGTATAATACACATTAGAAAATTATCTACGATCTAACAGATACTTTCTGTAAATCAAAGTTTTAAAAACTGTTGAAGCATTTTCTTCAGAAAGACGAGTCATCCTTAACTCGAAATGACTCACAATATAACATCAAGCATTCTGCTTATGTCTTCCGACATATGTCCTAATATATAACTTCACATAAGTTTGTTTCTTCTCGAAATGGCTGCCTCAATAAAAGGATTCAACGTTGGTCTTTGATTCAAAAGCAACCGACAAAGAAACGCATCTAAAAATTTATATTTCGATTCTGAAATATTTATCAACTTTCGTTCGGAAACACATGTATGGCAGGGATTTTCACTCTGTTTTCCTTAGTTTCCTACAGTTTTCTTCTTTCTTTCTCTGTCATAGGAGAAAAAGAGGGAAAAAGGCAGTCTTCCTTACCGCTCGTGTTCGGATTTGAAATATTCATGCCTGCTTCGTCCCAGACGAATTTGGCAAGTCCACACACGTACGGGGCGAATCCTAACTTTTCCTGCTTAGCGCGTTTTCCTAACCCTCAAAGAAGAGGAATTGCGACTTTTATTTATTTGAATTTTTTCCTCTCTTTTTTACCAAAACACTCAAAACCAACATAGTAGTTGATTTTTCTTTTCAGATGCAGTGTTTTGTGCCTCAAAACATTGTCATATCCTCTTCCCACAGAAGAAATAAGGAGAAACATCACAGTGGGATTTCCTGGTATTTTTTTATTATGATGCACGATAAAGTTCGCCTTGGGATTCGGATTTACAAGATTTGGAAGTAAAATATTTTCAAGCTGACACATTTTCTAAGAAAATGCCATGCGCTATTGTTTATTTTCTTTTAGAACGTTAAAAATGGTGCATTTGAAAGAGAAGACGGAGGCTCAACTATAGTAGGGCGCCATTTTTTATTGTCTTGACCGAATCAGATCGGCAGTAGTTTAGTCCATCTTTTGATGGCAATTTTCCTTTGTTTTTTGAAGCGGATTGGAAAGAACTTTGAAAATTCCTCAACCCCCTTTAATCAATCAATCAATGATGCATTTAGCTCTATGTTTTAAAAAAAGTAGTTCAATATGTTCTAAAAGTGGAAATATATTTTTTAGAGTGTTAGTTCTAACATATTTTATGAAATCCAACAATTTGAAGAATTGTTTGTCATCACACTGCGTATCTATGTTTTGAAAACTTGCCATTTCTATTACTTCCCTAAAATTGACATAAATGGCAATGAAAAAATCAATTTAATAAATACAATTGCCTTTAAAATGATACGAAATATCTAAAAACAAGCAAATCAATGAAATATATAAAGCCGAATTAAAAATAAGCCATATTTAACTAGTAGGAAAATTTTCGGTATTGATTATATTTTTTTCTTTTTTCTAAGAAAATAACCTGAATAGCACATATGTTTATTATGGAATGGCACATATGTTATTAATTCTGTTTTATATGTGACATTATATAAAATTTTATGAAGGCAAATATGCGCATTTATCTTTCCATTTCGTCTTTAAAAGTCATTTTTTCTTCAAATTTTAGAGCTATTCATAATTTATAGAACCAGGGAATATGTGTGTTTCTCACTATATTTGTAGATTTTTACACGGAAAATTCTTCGTAACTTACCCGGAATGTTGACTGCCTTACTGCTTTATAAATTTTTAATTAAATGAAATTGAAACTTTACCTGGGGCACATTTTTTGGATCTGTATTGGGTCTCTTAATTTAATAGGTATAATTCTCAGACTTTGCTAGATAATTTTTCCTAAAAATATTAAAATTCGTCTCCATCTATACAAAACCGGAAAGAAGACTCACAGCTTTAAGAAGTAAAATGCGGGTAGTATAAAGGTGATACGAATTCAAGAAAGTCTAAATAAATAACTTGTATGCAAATTTGAACTCGTAGTATTTTCCTCGATGCAAGAAAAAACCCTTTACTCAAATGCATTTCTGAATTATTTTTTCTTCGACGTTGATATTAGCATTCCTCTTTCAGGAAATTTGCAGAACCATTTTAATACTCCGTAACACAATTTTGAGGTACAGTCAGTAATCACGTATCAGAAAATTAAGAAAATTCCTTACGTTTCCACTGTTAGCTAAACTTGCTTTGAATGAAACATTACACAGAATTTTAAATAATAAACGTAATTCGCTTAGCTTTATCATGGTAATCAAGAGATTTTATGTACTTTTGACGTTTCCTCAATTATCATCTATCTTTTTCCTTTTCGTTATAACGCTTCTCTGTTGCTATTAATATCTGTCAGCTGAAGAATTTTCTAAACAATAAATTTTCAGATCCATAGAAGATAGGAAAACGCAATCATTAATTACTGGTTTTCATGAATATTTTTGAAATCTAGAATTCCAATAGTGAAATATATTAAATTCCATATGAAATTGTGATTTCTTATTTTTATTATGAAACTCAAAAAGTAGTGAAATAATTTAAAGTATAGTTCCCGCTTTCTGTTTCCCTTTTATTCCGGAGTGCAAAGTAACACAAATCAAAGCCTTAAGAAACGCTTAGTTTAACAAGAATCGCCCACACCTTTGCTTTGAAAAACATTTTGAAAATCTTTGGAAGAATGCGAGTGTCGAACAAAAGAAAAAGGAATGTACAGAAAGAAACTTAATCTTTATTTCTTTTTCTGGATGCTGGGGCGCAGATGGAGATTTTTTCGAGCTATTAATCCCAGTATTAGTGGATTTCGTCCACCGTCGAACTTCTAAAGTAAAAGGAACTAAGTGCCGAGCTGTTTCTGGAAAGGGACCATAAGCTCTGCAATTGCCGATCTCCTAGACTAAAGTCTGTTGGTACAATGGAATTCTGAGTCGGTTTGTGTTTAAATACTTTGAGAGTTAAATCTAAAAAGGGTGCGTGAAAAGCAAAAATTGGATGCAAACAAAGTTTTCTCCACTGTAAGTCAAGAGCGATCCAATTAGAACTCAAAATGAGCATACTTTTTTTTACATTAAATTACTAAAAAATAAAATGTGTTTTCAAAAACAGTTTCTTAATTTTTCGGCAGCAAAATATTTCACAATATTTTTATTAAACTTTTATTTAAAGATACTGAATTCAAATTCGGTAAGGAAGTAATTATGTGGTAAACAAATTTAGTTCGGATAATGTTACTGATATATTCTCAATCATGACGAGTTGGTGAAATCGTTTGGCTCATTAATGTTGACAGAAATGAAGGATGAAGACGCCAACAGTAATTTGTCAATTCCTGAATTCAATACACGACAGAATAAACAAATCAATTACTAAGTGAATTCTATAAAATAATTAAAGTTGTCTTAACAGCAATTAAAATCATCAGAATTGTCATATACTTGATTAATTATTACTTGAAAGTTATGTAATTCCTCCTTTAATATACTTTTTAAGTATATTTCAATAAAATAAAGAAATGAAAAATATAGCATTAAAAGGGTACATTACTTTTTCGACATTTTATTATTTGAAGTATTATTGCAAAAGTTTTGATACAATTAAAATTCATACTCAAAAGTTTTGATACTCTTAAACTCAATCATATGTTAGATGTTTTGTGGCACAAGAATCATTAGTTTGGCTATGCTGCGCCAAACAAAAGTGAAAGCGATATCAATGCAAAAACTCAATCATATAAAATAATCTTGAATAGAAAAAAACTCAATCAAATAAAGTCATTTTGAATAGTAAAAAACAAAATCATATAAAGTCACCTTGAATAGAAAAAAACTCAATCATTTAAAGTCATCTTGAATAGAGAACAACTCAATCATATAAAGTCCTCTCGAATAGAAAAACTCAATCAAATAAAATCACATTGAATAGTGAAAAACAAAATAAGATAAAGTCATCTTGAATAGAAAAAAACTCAATCAAATAAAGTCATCTTGAACAGAAAAAAACTCAATCATATAAAGTCATCTTGAATAGAACAAAACTGAATCAAATAAAATAATCTTGAATATAGTAAAAACCTCATACTGATCTACCTGTTAAAATTTAATTTTTTAAAGAAAAATTCATTTTTTTATATTTCTTACTACATTTTCAAACAAGAATATTTTTGATTCAAATATTTTAGTAGTTTCACTGAAATATATTGAAAAATCTGATCATGTATTTTAAAGTGTATGTAATATTCGCTTAAATACAGATTTTTTTACAGTATTATGCGGTGAAAAGTAAGGAAATTCAGCAGTACCTTAATTAAATCTTGAATATAAAAAAAACTAAGATACTGAATGATTATTACATGCACAGATTTATCGTATTCATTACAATAAACAATTATAAAAAATTTGAAAGCTCTATCTTAAAAAGTAAAAAAGCCTTAACATTTTTAAAACATGAAAGTGAAGAAAAAGTTTGGCTTGGAGGAAAGGCATTTAAGTTGCCATTTTCTCATGCTTTGCATTTGTCATCGCAAATAAAAATCTAAATAACTTCTGAAATATTAAAGGTACAAATTTGAAAATTTTAAAACAGTAAATAAGAACATAAGAGCAAGGAAACATGCCAATAAAATGAAAATTGATATTTTGGCAATTATTTGGGTAATGTGTCCCTTTAATTATCAAAATCGAGAATTGCCATGTTACTGTTTTTGGATTACATGTTACTATTCTTTTGAAAGAAGAATAATATGGCAGATGAAAATTGTATAAACTAAGTGAAAGCGATAATAGATTTTGTAAGAAAAAATAAGTGAATTGAAAAATATTTGCTTCTCAAAAATTCTTCGCAAACGAGTTGTTTCCGAGAGCAGCCTTTTTTTTTTTTAAAAAAATCTTCGTTTGAGACGGGTATCATAAGTCTGCAAATATCTGGAATAAAATGAAAACAAACGTATTTTTAAATTCTTTTGGAAAAGAATTGCAGGTGGAAAATCTATATCCGAAGTTAACTCAATGCTTGTGAAAAAAGAACGATGTTGTAGTTTCATAGTTTACACTTATTATTGTAGTGTGCGTATTCTTCTTTAAACATTTAAATTCCTAGTGTGGAATTCAGAATTTCCAAGTGGAATTCAGAATTTATTGGGAAAAAGAGCTAAAATTATACATAAATAAAGTAAAAACTGAAATTTAACCTAAATAATTCAGAGAAATAAAACAGCATCACTTCTGACCCTGTCTTGCGTGTCCTAATGCTATGGTTGTGCATATTTTTTACTTTGCATCATTTTCGGTCATATAAGACGATTTTATGACGAATATCTACAGACGCGGATTAGCTGCAGTAAAGTTTATATTGCAGTTCAGAAACCGCTATAAACATTACGATGTTTATCAGAATGATTCGGTATGAACACACTTTATTCAGTAAAAATGTAATCTTGAACCTCAAATCTTAAGTGTTTTTCAAATTTACACTGTTTAGACACGCATAGTTACTTATTATTAACTTAACTTTCGGAGCTATTCTTTAATTTTTTATGGCATCTACTCAAAGCAAACACATTTAAAAGTTTTATTTTCTTAGATCGACTTATTTGTAAACAATTAATTCTTTTACAGTTGCTAGTTTTCTAGAAATGGAATATAAAAGACTTCAAAGTACAGATTTAAAGTTAGAAGGTTTGGGAGTTACTCGTATTTCAAGTAGGTTTCTTAAACTTTATGATAAAAAAACGCTTATATTGAGAATCTGAGTATCAGGAATTCTAAAGAATTTCTTGATAAAATATTTATTGAAAGCTTTCGCGATACTTTTAAGTCAGCTTAAAGATAGAAATTTTTGATTTCAATTTGATTTCAATTTGTTTTAATTAAATCATTTTGCAGCGACTCGCATGTACCCCTGAGAGGATATATTATAATATTTCAAACTTCAAAATATCTACGCATACAATCTTTATTTAAAAATTAATGTAGGAATTAAAAAAAAAACATTAAGTTAGCTTCATACTTGTTTATTTTACCCATTTTATTGTTTTTTACAGTTTTTAATGAGATAAATTAAATGATTGACTTGAAAACAACAGTTTAATTTTAAATGACGTTAAAAATAAATCATCCGTATTGTCGACAAATTTAATTTGTCATCAACCTAATTTCTTTGTGCCAATAATAAGAGCTGAAATATAAAAGATGTGAAACGTCCAAAAGTAAGTGTGTAGTTCTTATTTGAAGAGATTAAAAATCTGGACCATATTTGTATGCTAAGAAATCATTTCGCACCTCTGTTTCCATAATCTCATGCCAAGAACAAAATATTATTATGATAAAAGTCTTTCTTTACCGATCACCACTCTGTCTACCACAGAAGTCTTAACAATTGCTAAGTTTCTCTGACTATCGAATTTGATTCAGCAGTGCAAGTCTGTTATTGCATTACACAGGGAGTCCATTCTTATGATGGCCTAGCCGCTAATTTCTAGACCGTTAAGGCATGCATATATTTCCAGTTGGAAAAATGCTTTAAATGGCGTAGAGAATTATATTTTATGTTGTTTGAGTCAACAATTCTACTATAAAAAAAATTGCGAAGTTTAAATTTTTATACAATCCCTTGGCCCTGTTATTCATAATTAGTAAAATATTCTTTAAACACAAATATTTTAAAGAAAAAAACTTCCATTATTCTGCGACTAAAACTGACCGTCTTATGAAACTGGAATTTCATTATTTTTTGCCATTCAATTTGCAGAGATTCCTCGAGTCGTCCGTTGATTGATAGATCTTCCTGGAAGCGGCTGTTAAAATAGTCTCAAATCGTTAAAAATAGTGATATTCAAAGCTCTCATATTCTAACTGATTGTCTTAATTTTACCTCTTATCATTTCACACACTTTTAGTCATGTATATTAAATTTACAGGAGTTAGTGGGTGAAAAATCCTATCCTAACACCTCAAGACGAGCGGTCTTTTTCAGTATCTGAAAACTTAGTAATTTAATTATTCACCAATTCGTTTTAATTGATCCATGTTTTAAACCTCTGACATAGATCTAATTTTTTTATGGTAGAAATGTTTCCTTTAAAACTGTTTTTATCTTTGATCTTAAATAAATCTTTTGTTTGGCGCCTTTTTCGCACCAACACTCGTACAGCACGCCAACTTGAACCTTGGGTAAATAAACCATACCATCATGTAAATACATGAAAAAATCCTCTCAACAAGCAAAACGAATATTTTAAATTATGAACTAACTTATTATAAAAGTATATTTAACATAAATTCTACTTAAAATCGCATTTTATAAACATCAATAATAATAATAATACACAGATCTTCTAAAACAAGTTTTAGCGAAAATTTTAAACGGACTGATGCCCATATTTTTATTACCTATGAAATTGAATTTTAGATAGACTCGATTTTGGATTGATGATATTGTTAATTAGTACAAATCGTAGTTTCAGAAATAGTATTTAGTGGGGCGGAGATATTTTGTGCATAGATCCAATCAAATATAAAATCGGAAAAAATAGAAGGTTTCATAACGTTAATTGTGTTAGAATAGATCACACATATTAACCACCTCAGTCCCAGCGTCGCCTGTAGGAGGCACTAAACAACACTTTTCAAACGTTCACTATATTAATTCAAAAGCTTCTAGATATATTGGAATTGATTGTAGATCTTATCAATAGATGTCAAAAAATTATCAGTAGTCATTTATCAGCTGAAACGTGTTTGGATTTTTTTACAGTCATTTAAAAATGGCGTTTTCTGGAGAACGGAATATTTCTAACTAAGTCATTATATCATTGGATATTTATTTTGTGAAAATTTCTTTAACATCGTAATATGTAGTGTAAAGGACATATATTTAAAGTAAATTATTAGTTTTGTTTGTAGTTATTTTTAGTTGGCGTCATTTCTTGCTTCTATCTCGGCTGAGGGTGAATTATTTTACATTCTGAAATCTATTGGATTTGTTACAAAGGATTTCACTATGCTTGTTCTTTTTTTCAAAGGGATTATTTCTTATATTTCAGTTAATGGACAAATTCAGGCCACAGGGGGTATAATCTTGACTTTGTAAGTCTTACCCTCAACAGAAAATTTGTGCATATTAGAACTTCGATGGCGGGTGGCAATTTGAAAAAGTTCGCCATTCAAGTTCTCTTCCATTTTTTCCATTTTGATTGTATTTTCTTTTATTTTCTAACTTTTTCTTTTACGTGTTTTAAACTATTGTAATTATTAGAGAATTTTTTGTTGTTTAATTGTGTAGTGATTGTTTGGTTAACTGCAGTAAAATTTTGATGATGCAATCACTGGATGCTGCTGCGTTGTGCTCGCAAAAAGGTGTATTGTTATCATTATTGTTTACTTCTTCTGTTTCTTATATACATTTTTTCTTGTTATTTTAATGTTTTTTTTATTTTTCTAGAGTTTATTATTTTTGTGATATACTTTACCTACTTGGAGAAAAAGACCTAATGATTTTGGTGTCTCATCCAGGAGGCATTGGGTCTTTGCTAAATGAATATTGAAAATCTAATGTAATGAAAAGGTTATCTTAACACAGTCTTTTTAAAGTTGAATTAGTTTTTACAAAAGCGTAAGAGTGTGATTTGTTTCACACAATACTCGTCTTATAGGATTCCCTATGCAAAAGATGGATACTTATTTGCAAAGCATTTTAACCATTTGTTAACGATTTGTATAATGTGTATTTACATTTAACAAGATTTCTAATAAATTTGTAATCCATTTTCTAATAAAAAACTTACTTAAATTAAAAAAGACAACTATTATAAATAAAATTCTGCTTCAGTTTGTCAAAATATTTACATTTATTCGCAAAATATCATATTAAGCATCAATAAATTGAAATTTGTTATTTACTACAACGTATATGTCAGTATGACCCAATGTCTCCTGTAGGATACACTAATTATCTCAATTTTAAAAAAATGAATTTTTTTCAATATTTTTTTGTTAAGTTTTGATGTATTTAGAAACTATTAGTGCAAAAATTAATTAAATTTAAAATTTAATGATGGTCTTGGGTCTGAGGAGGTTAAAAAATTATACAAGATTTATTTTCCATTGTCTTATTGTACTTAAAAATAATAACAGTGTCTGCAGCGAATAATTATGATAGTAAGTCTGAATAGGCTGAAAACTCTTTCCAGTTTCTTTTTTAGAGCAGAAACTTTTTTGTTTCACCTTGAGGTAGAAAGTTAGAAGCCCAAAAATTCATATGAATGTTCTCTTTAAGTATAGACTTTAGTCTAGTAGATAAAAAGAATATAATATTCCCTCGTTTTTACTACTTTCTTTAAGACAGAAGTATCATCGTCAATGATTCGCCATTTTCCTGCATGTTCTTTAAAAGTCCCAAGAAATGAGATGCCTGATAAAATGCAGAGACTATTCATTTGATCTTTAAGGAAAGCTACAAAGAGAAAGATTTCTACTCTGTATTGCTTTCTTTTACGTTTTCGGAACAAGGTGATTTGAAGTTTCGGAGGTAATTTTGGAAATGTCTTTCGACATGGATCGAAATTTTACAACTTTCTTCTTGTTGAGAATAAAATGAGACTTTAAAACATGTTTCATACTTTCTGACAACAATACATAATCAACTGTCAGTATATTGTGTCTTTATTGCACGAATAACACCATATTGACTATCATTAAGGATGTTGTACAGTGTATGAATATCATGATTTCAATTCTTTCAGCAATAAAAAGCTTAATTAGTTTTAACTATTGTGTTTTATGTGGATGGTTTGAAAAATGTCTGAACTCGAGGTTATTATCTACTAAGAACGTAATAATTTGTAAAGTATTCTAACACCAATATTGAGACATTGTCTCTTCTGGATATGAGATGATTGAAAATGCAGTAACCAATGGAAACGACTGTAATGAACGAAATAATTATTGTGACTGTTAACAACTATTTTTAGTGTTGAATAAGCCAAATATTAATAGAAAATTATTCAGGATTGTTACTGTAACTAATCAAAATATTTGTATACCTCATAAGCATCTTATACCTCATCATCATGTGAAAGCAAACCGAGGAAAAGCTTGACATGACATGACGCCATCCCACACCACTGGTGCTTATTATTTCAAGGGTTATCTAATCAGTTGGGTGTATGCAAGGTAGATGAGTACAACAACTTCCAACAAAGGAAACTTATGTGAAAAAACAACACAGAAGTTACACTGGATCATTTAGGAATCAAAACAAATAAACGCCTTGTCTGGGAAACACACTCTTAAAGAGTTTGACATTTGCAGACGGAAATGATAATAAAAATTTAATCTACATAACTTGATTAAATATAATACATGAAGGAAAGAAATGAAAAGTTTGGAAAATATATACAATTAAACACACACACACACACACACATATATATATATATATATATATATATATATAAAAACTATTCTGAATAAAAAATGAACGAAGAAATAAAAATAAAAAAATGAAATGAATTTTGACACAAAATGCTTGTACTGTTGATATTTTGGCAGTTGATTTTTCTTGCTTCTAAATTTCTAAAAATCTTCTAAATTTCTTGCTTCTAAAAATTTTTTTGATTTTTCTTGCTCTGCCACGCGGATGCTGAAAAATTCAGTAGAACACGAATCCACTGATGTAAAGAAAATTTATATTTAAGCAGTTATTTTCCTCAGATTTCCCTAGGGATGTTCATTAGGAGTTTATCTCTCTTGTTACTGTCTGATAGTTGCTTGGCAGTTTGAGATAATTCTTTATTTACAAAAATCGCAGAAACACAGATTTGTTTGTCCAAACAAAGTGCATAAGCTGAAGACACAATCACAATTTTTTCAAATGTTTTCACTGGATGGCTTGCTGACGAAAAGGTTGATGTCGCAGATAAAGGTTAACTAATGAAAAAAAAAACTTGAAAAAATCTTGGAAATTAATTATATCTTACAATTAGGAATAGTTGTATTTTTTCCTCTAAGTAAGAAGATTTTAATAATTTCCTAAAAATTTATCGAGAAAAAATTTAATAAATCGTAAATGTTTTTTCTTCATGTTATTTCGTATAACTAATTTCGATTGTGAATATGACTCTGGAAGGCCGTGCTGTACTTCAACACAATAAGAGCAAATTAAAATAAACCGTTTTGAATTTTTTTTGTTAAGTCCTCCCGTTTCGTAAAGAAAACTTATTTCAAAAAATATATTTACCAACCATAATTAAAAGGAAAAAGACTACTAAAATGTAAGCATCTTACACCATTGAGGGAGTCAAAAGTGTAAATAATATATGGAGAAATTATTAAAAGAAAAAATAAAACGAAAAGAAATGGCACTTTTCAAAAGTCAGCTTTCATGGGATTGTGAAAAAAATCATTGTTATTGTGAATGTAGGTAGGAGCTCATATATGTATATGAGAATCTTCTAAAATTTTTTTCATTTCTTTTTTAAAAATTTGTAATTAAAAACATTACATGTCTACTTTGTTTGGGAATTCTAGTTGTTTTCGTCAAAAGCAGAACTAAGAGATAAAGTTCTAGATAGTGTTTTCATTTTGCTTTTAAAAAGATGTTATTCAATAGTGAAAATCGCAATAGTAGTATCAAATCTGCGTTCAATCTTCGTACAATATACACAGAAAACACATTTACGTCAGAAGTCAGAAACTAGATGAGAAGCAAACTTTCATAGGGATGCATAAATATTATAAAACTTTTGAACTGAGAATCTAAAGTACAATATTCTACGATGCAAACGCTTTTAGTCATAGTTGGTTTGAATTCATTGAGAGCATAAAAATAAACTCCTGACCAAGAATAACGAAATCCTAGGAGAAAATATAGTTATCACGCAGAATAAAAAGTTTGTTTTTCTAAAGGTTCCGAGTTAAAATCTGATACACAAATACTGTGGAATAAATTTGTTTAGAAATTTACTTAGCATTCTTTGATTTCTGAAAAGAAATAGTATGTGTTTGAACTTTTTACTAATTTTACTCAAAAGTTTTTATTAAATTTTGAGGACAAAATTATTCTCTCATATAATCTTTTATTAGGAATAACATATACCTGTAAACTTTGTATTTTAATTATGTTCCATTTAAAGTCTCTTTATAATTATTTTCATTTAACCCTCGATTTTACGACCTCGAATCAAAGTGAAGATTTAAGAAAAAATTTAAAAATGTAGTTGGGAGAAAGAAATCCTTAGTAAAAACATGATGATTTGTTTTCATTCTTGTAATGCACATTTGTAAGATTTCTTTTGGTAACAATATGACACATGCATATTTAATATTTTAGGTTATATAGAACAAATTTAAGTTTAACATCCTGTTTTTAATTATTAATTACAAGCAAAAGGACTTTTGAAATAACGGATAACTAACGGAGTTAAATCAAGGGATTGTTGTATTTTGTATGTAAAATTTTGGATTGCCTAGAATAAGAGTTTGATTCTTGATCACATATTAAGTCGTAATCCAAGAAAACAAATCAAGTATTTGAAAGCATTAAGTGATCCTGAATGTTAAGAGATAGCATGACATTTAGTGGAGCCTCTAATCGTTTGTTCCAAATCATGTGTACATATTTTATATTCTGGCTCGAGTAGAACTAGTATCGATTAAACTTTTATAAGTTAACGCAACGTTTTCTCACTTAGACCGGTGCATCAGAGTCAATTTATTTTCCACAGTATTCTACCGCCCTGCACGGTACATTGGATACCTTTTAGTGAATTTGGATGACGAAATTAAATGGATGGGGCTAAAACTACCGTATTATAAGAAAATCAACTCATTTTGCAAAATATGGTTACTGACAGACGATATTTATTTCCATTTATTTGAACATCCATGCGTGAATGAAGGACGGTATAACAGCTCCACCAGTGCAAACGCTGACTGCTGAGGTGCAGCCTGTCAGAAGTAAAGGGTGACATTTCACATCTGCGCACCGTTAAATGTTGCTGGACGAAAAAGTACCAGTAAAGGTCAAAGGGAGGATGAAGAAGAAAAAATTCCATTTCGGACGGGGTTTCACGATTCCGTTCGGTCGAATCGAAAGAAACTACCAACGGGACACCCAAGCGGAAAATTTACTACCTGCAGAGGGAATGGTACCGAAGTGATAGAAAATGGCTTTTGGGAGAGAGTTATTTCTGTTCTTACTCTTTTTGCTTCAGCCTTGGTTCTTTCTCAACCCTAGCACTTGTCGGCCAGACACTCTCCAGGATGTTTTTATGCAGTAGATTTATCATTTTGTCTTCGCTGGTATGACAAGAAAATGTTCGCTACGTTTATCTTTACTGGTAGTTTCCGTTAGGTGAAAGGTTTAGCAGAAAGTAAAAAGAAATTTCTATAAGAATTATACGAAACTATTTTGTGAATAAGGTTTAGGAATAGAAAAATGTGATAAGAGCAGTGAATAATAGTAATAAAAATAAAAATGAAAAATTGTGGTTAACGTATTTAATTTATAGGTTGAATTCGCAATTCCGAAAATTCTTTAGATAAAAAAGTTTTGAATTAAGGGGATCTGAATTCTCGATTTAAAACAGTCGAGTACTTTAGAGAAACAAGAATAAAATATCGAAAATAATTTTTTTTCTCTTTCTATCAATTCAAGATTGAATCCAACATAAAAATTTTTAGTTAAAAGATATTAATCTATAAAGTGAGTATCAATAGTTTTAAATTTGCAAAATTGTGAGTATACCATCTTTAAAAGATTTTTTCAGTATTTTGCAATTACCCTACTTTATTTGTGTAGCTAGTTTTAAATATAAGTATGTAAAATATTTTTAGAAGAAAGTTTCTGCTTCGAAATAAAACAATGAAAGCGGATGAAGTTGCAACACAGTCATTTTTATATGAAACAGTGAATGCTAGTTAATGTGAGATTATCACACAAATGCTTAGAAATTTAATAAAATTTATTTGGCTATGCTCGTATTCTTATAACATAATTTTGAAAGCTATGAAAGTAACTGGCGAATTCTTTGAATAAAGATTTATGTTTAATTTTCTATAATAGAAATAACACACCCATGCATATAGTTATATATAATATATTTTGAAAACAATTATGTAAAATGGCCTTTGTAAGTTTAACTGTTTCAGCAAAATTAACCAGATTCAACAAGTTTATCGTCATTGTGTCTAATTAGCCGCTGTATAACTTGATGCAGCATTGCGAGAATTCGTAACCAATAATTTTATATTCTTCTTTAGAATATTACAATGATTAAGAAGAATAATTTTCTTACATTAGTAGAGAAACCAGAAACTAAGTAGGCACAAAGAAAGGTCGTATATTTTTATTTTAAATGAGTGTGCAATTGTTTTATAAACCTTAACCCATTAGTGCCTAGCGTCCTTTTTAAAAGACAGTTACATTTCGCTTACGTGGCTAAACCAAATGCATTCGATTGCTTCTTCTTTGCTTTGTATATGAAGTCAATAGGCCTAACTAATCTTCAGTTTCAGTTTTCAACAGGCATATACCATCAGTTAGCCAGAATTTGAAGTCAAAATATCGCCATTTTTATTATTTTTATTTTTTATTTTTCATTTGAAATTTATTATTCATTTTTGAGGTAAAGCAGGGAATTAGACAATGATTTTTATTTTTTGAAATTTTTCTATATTTTAAAAACCATTAATATTTATATGAAAAAAATTAAAGATGATATTTTGCCAATTTTCTGAATATTTTTTTTCACATATTAAAAAAAAAATGGGAAAAAATCTCCTCATTTAAATTTACTTCACATTTAACATAATCTTGGTATTTTAAATATAATTTAATATAAATTTATTTTAATCTATGCTTTAAAATAATTTTAAAAATTGTGACATTCTAAAGACTCTCCTGATGGAAAATATTGAAATTTCAGTTAAATTTTCAGTGCATTTCCACAATGAATATATATATTAAAGCAAAATATATAATTAAAGTTTTTTAAATGACATGAGGAATATTGATATTTTTATAATATTCGAAAGAGGAGAGAAAGCAGATGAAACATGATTTTTTCAATTTTGAGGTATTACTAATGCGGAACTAATTGCAAATGCAGTAAAGAAAATCAGAATATTATATTCTTAACTTAAAGTTTTATTTTTTTAAATTGAGGAGTAAAATATATGCTTAATAATTATATATTCCTTTCAGCTATAAAGGCTCGAACTCAACATTTTGATGTAAGTCTTACTAATAGAAATTTCATATCGACTAAAAAAATTATTAATTTAAGTATTAAGAATATTTGTTTTTTCAGTCGACCCCACGGTTCAAAGGCACAAGCAATAGAAAAGCGGAAAAAAGGATAAAAATATTTAAAAAAAAACAATTTAAACTGTTCAAAATTTGTCTTACTCTGTCTTTCTACGGAAAATACATTTATTCTTTGAAAAATAGAATTTTGTGAAATAATAAAACCGTTTTTGTAAATCAAACTGACATTTTCGAATGCATTAATATGAAGTAAAAGCATCACACATCCAGTTTAATTGAAATATTTCGAACGAAGTCTAATTTTAATTAATTCGATCCATCGACGCACCATTGCAATTAGATAATATAAAATTTTCCCTTATTCGCTGCTATGTAAAACCTTTACCTCTATATAACAGAAAAATAATGCCGACTAAAATAAATATAAGCTAAATATTGTAAATAAAGATAAATTGTATTCTCTTTAGTCCTGAAACAGCTCTTTATATTTATATATTCGTAGAAGAGGGTGTGATTTTCGATTAGATAACTACACTAAAGTAGCAACGGAATCGTAAGAATGTGAGTCTCTAATATTTTTTGTCAGTAAAAATTTTGAAAAATGTTGAATCGGTTTTGCTAGAAAGAAAAAAGGATTCATCCGTATCAGCAACAGGTTCAAAATAGGATATAAAGCAGTCTACTTATGCTTTTCGACATATGCCGTAATGTATAATTTCACATAAGTTTGATGTTTCCCGAAATAGCTGTCCAAATAACAGAAAGCTTTCTGTATATGTCTTGAATTCAAAAGCAACCGGCAAAGAAACTCAACTAAAAATGTATTTCGATTCTGAAATATTTATCAACTTTCTTTTGAAAACGCATATATGGTAGGTTTTCATTCTGTTTTTCTTAGTTTTCCTTGCTCTTTTTCCTATCATAAGGAAAAAAAGAGAAAAACAGGCAGTCCTCCTTACCGCTCGTGTTCGGATTTGAAATATTCATGCCTGCCATCGTCCCACTCGAGTTTGGTAAGTCCAAACACGTTCAGGACGAATCCTAACTTTTCCTGCTTAGCGCGTCTTCCAAACTCTCCAAGAAGAGGAATTGCGATTTTTATTTATTTGGCTTTTCCCTCTTTTTACCGAAACACTCAAACCGAACATAGTAGTTGACGTGGCTTTTTCTTTTGAGGTACACAGTGTTTCGGGCCTCAAAACGATGCCAGATCCTCTTCCCACAGAAGTAAGTCAGCAGAAACATAGCAGTGGGCTTTCCTGGCGTTTTTTATTATGATGGTCTATAAAGTGGGCCTTGGGCCTTGGATTTGCAAGATTTGAAAGGGAAATCTTTTCAATCTGTCACAGGTTCCACGAAAATGCCACATCCTATTGTTTTTCCTTTTGACAGACAGAGATACAAATGTTGTATTTGCATTTGGATCGATGGTTTAAATAGAAGTTCAGTTTGTTCGAGAAGTGAAGACATACTTTCTCTTTTTAGTCTGGATATTCAACCTAAATTTATGAAATCTAACGTTTTGAAAAATTGTTTGACGGAGTAAAAGATACTTATGTATCGAAGATATAGTATTTCTATTAATATCCAACGCTGGGCAAAATTAATTTGGCTAAAATTGAATTTATTAATTGCAGTTATTATGAATATCCTAATAAATGTCTAAAAATAAGCGAGAAACAAGTTAAATGAGGAACGAAATAAAATAATGAATTCAATATTACTTCATTAGCTCTGGTCTACGATTAACAATGGCATCAATTGTATTTAAAGTATTTGGTGTGCTTTTAATTAAATTTGCGTTTGCGAAATTTTATTATGTTCACGAAAAAGTTAGAAAAAAGTCATATGCAGCAGCCGGAAAAGAGATTGTTATTATAAAAAGATCTGTTGAAAGATAAGATGGCTTAGTAGAATAGTAGAATAAATTCATACTGTCATGTAGATTAATTTGGAATTATTATTTCCTGTTCTGTTGCTTAGATTAACTAACATTCTTTCTCCCTTTGAATTATCTATATCTATCTCATTTTATCTGTGTCTCATAATCTGAGCAAAGGGTTTGTGTATTGTCAAAATGTTTAATAAAACTAAACATTTAATTACAACATCTTTTAAAAATCTGGTTGTGTATCTCTCATTGTATGAATTGTTATGAAGGGAAACCAGAATCTTTGGTTTCTCATTACACCTTTTTACATCGAATATTTTAATATCATTGTAGCAACTTATTATGTACGGAGCAAGTAAAATCGGTTTCTTGACACTATCTGTAGATTTTTACAGTGTAAAAACCATCATTATTTAGCTGGATTATTAATTTTTGCATAATAAATATCCAATTTATTGAAATTAAAAATTAAACAGCTGCTCAGATTACAAGTTAGTAGAGTTCATAAGGCTCTGAATAAATCTTGGGCGAGCCAAATTGAACTTGGGGAACTTTATTATGGTGTCAAAGTGAAATGGCATTTATCGTATGGAAACCATTTCGCTGTCACATTTATATGTTGTTTCTGAGTTCAGCACAAATATGATTTGCATAGTAAATTCACATATATTTTTTTAGATATTTTTAAAAATATGCATAATTGAACGGAAATATTTTTACCAGCTCTATATAATTTTTTAAAATAGTAATTACCTGTTTATTAATACGAGTTACATACTGTTATCGAGATATTAATATTCGATCCCAATCCATATGTGATAGCAAATTTTACATTATACTTAGGTGGAAAATAAACTTGATAAGCAGAAGAGTTTCTGTAAAGAGAAGAAATTATATCAAATAAGAATAGTTCATAAAGATGAAAATATTCTCAAACCAATTGCTTTTCCTTTGTACATTCTTAATTCTTTAAAAAGTATTTATTGATTCGTAAAGAAATCATTCTGAAGATAATTTAAAAAGGAGTAATTTTTCCAGACCATTTGATGACAATCTTGGAAACATTCGAAAATACAAGAAAAAAATATTCTGAATACAAATGCATTTTTGAAAGACGTTTCCTAAGATGTCTTTCTCTTTGCTTCCTCTGTCAGGGCAATTTCAATGCTTCTTAGTAGTGTTTTGATTAACAGTCAATAACCAAAGGACGTATCAGAAATTAAAACCTGACTAGACTGCTGTAATTTAAATCGTTTTAAATGAAACGTTGCACGTTAGTTCAATTAATAAAC
>BGPR01012901.1:0-43343 GCA_013235015.1 Araneus ventricosus | reverse complement strand
AACCTGAAGTGGAAGATTTAATCTCTCTTTTTCTTTTCTTCTTTGATTCATTTTGGATATATTTAAATACTATAGAAATTATTTTGTCTGTATCTTTCGAGGCGTATTGTCCCATTTGAAATCATTTAAGATTTCATTCAGTTTTCATTCTTTAACATTTTACCTGGTTTATAGGAATCAATCTTTTAAATCCTAAAAAAACTTTCTCGAAAATATCGGTTTATTTTTTACTCTGTACTGTCAAATGTCATTATCGCGAAGAAAAATAAGCGGGAAAACCAATAATTTGTATCTTTTGTTTTGATTTCAAAACTTTTTCGTGTCATTGTGGGCGGGTTTTTTTTTTTTTTTCTTCTTCTTTTTTTTCATTTTGTTGAAGTCCTGATTCCACGGGCAAGGCCGTGCGCGTACTGCTAGTAAATTATACTTTTTTCCAGTAATCAGCATCCAAAAAACTATAAAAATCACCACTTTCTTTACCGACAATTTTTTTCATCGCAGACCTGTGTAATCTGTCTTTTTTGTCCGTCCGAACACAGTAACTCAAAAACTAAATGGATAAATTTGGCAAATAGTCTTATCACGAAAATTTGCATATGTTCATCAAATATTAAACCAAATGCGCTCTGATCAAACTGTCCTTTTTTCGCCCCAAATGGCTTAGTAATGGTAAATGGTGCAGGGTCATCTGTCAGTTAATCGGTCTTTTCGTATGTAGGCAGGGCCAGATTATTAAATAGGCACAGTAGGCAACTGCCTATGTTCCCCGCAACTTTGGAGGGCACTGAATCCTCGAGTTTTTATTTTTTATGGTACTTTCAGCATAATTTAATTTTGTCTTTTCATTTAATTTGCAAAGGCCGTATTAAAATTAAATAAGGTTTAAATTTTGGAACATTGTTCTAACAACATTCCTAATTAATTACCTTTTGTAAGTATTATATCATGTTGTTTTATAAACCTAAAAGAAATATTTTGTTTTATAATTTAAAAAAAAATGTCCGATCGTATAATCAAATAGTATTCAGACCGAGTTAAAAAAAGTTTTGTCATTTTTTTACTATTTTGTATAAAATTACTTTTCTCAGTTTTAATTTCACATCTTTTTTTTATACCTAATACTGAAATCAACGCTCTTGAAAGTGATCCGCAATTAAATTTTTTCCTATTTCAGCTTGTCAGATTCTGCTACTTAAAACTTTTTATATAGAGATTAAATTAAAATCAATAAAATATCTGGTTTTAAAATATGAGGAGGGGGAATGGGGGCCCCGAGACTTGCATTGCCTAAGGGTCCCTATCCGACCCTGTATGTAGCAGCAATGCAACAAGCTAGAGCAGAGGTTCCCAACCAGTGGCGTACCTCTGGGGCTACGCAGCAATGATCTTGGTAATGGCTGAAAACACAAAGAACTCCAAATTTTTGTTTTCTCAAGTTCGTGTGAAAAGTAAAAGTGAAAATTGTGCCGGTCCGGAAGCCTATTTACGAAATAAGAAAAAGGAAGGAATAGATTAAGATCTGGTAATTGATTCATTCACTCCCCGTCTTCGCAAAAGCTATAGCTTTACTACCATATTAGGACAAGACGCCTAATAATGTTCATACGATATATTCACGATATTGTGCGGCATTAAGAATGTTGTGGAGATATGCAATATTTCGTGCTAATAAGGTAGGGGCGGGGCCACTGTTCTTTCTGCCCTTATTTTTATATTTTTTTGTAGGGCTATCCAGAAAAATCCCAAATCTTGTCAGAGCTTTCTATTCCAACGGTTTTATTTAAAATGCTATTAAAAACAGGCTTGACTAAAGCTGCCTTCCTACGACCTGTCTTTCCATGAGTTCCGTCCGCGGTTCGCGTTATTCTCCATCGTCGGAACAGGCAGAATCGAAGTGGCTCGTGGGCTTGTAAGTGCATCTGTTGCTTTCCGCTTTACGGCGGTAAATATCTCGCACGTCAAAGGAGGTGGGAATGGCCCGACGGCGTCAGTGCATCCGTTCACTCGAGCACTGCCGAGAGATTTGCCAAGTCACGCGCCGTTGGAACGACGCCACTGGTCGCAATTCACCGACCACAGTCCACTAGTACGAACCTCGAAGTTTTACCAAGCCACACGCCATGGGAATAAGGATTAATTGATTATCACCATGAGTAATTGTCAGCTCCCATCATCAGTAATGCAAAATTATTTCAATGCTATTTTTATTCGTTTTGACGTTGAGCTAATGCTATTATAAAAAATGGAAAGGAATGCAAAGTCAAAAATAAATCATACAAATATTATTAATTCGAATCGTTTCAGTCTTAAGCTAACCTAAGCCTTTGGAGTTTTTAGTAAAACTTTTTTGTGAGGAGGGATGGTTATGGGATATAACAGTAGTTTAGTTATACTATTAGCATTCCGTTTGGTAGCAGAACGAGTGCTATTTTGGACAAACTTAATTTATTACCGGTTCAATAAGAAAGAGCGCCATCTGGAAGTTCATTTGAGAAAAAAATCGATCACAAGATTCCAAAATAATTATAATGATAAATTCTGAAGTATGTTAAAGACTACAGAATACAAAAATAATCTTTTAGTAAGAATAAAATAAATAAAACACGGTTTTATTAGTATACTTAAAAGCAAAATAAATATAAAAAAAATTATCAAAAATCTGGAGGTCATACAAAAATTTCAGAAGAGTGAGACACTGAAAGCATTAAGGTAAGGAAATTAAGTCATAGTGAATATCATAAAAAAATAATAAACTTCTCAACATTCATTTAAAAATTCAAGTAAATAATGACTATAACTGCAATTCAAATTTACTCAAGAATACTTATATGAATGGCTTGCCCTTTTATGATTATGTTCTGAGCACCGGGTTTTCGACAAAAAAAAATTACTTCTTTTCAGCACACAAATAAAATAGCATTTTTCAAAAAAAAATTATTATGATTAATAATTAAAATGAACAAACAGTGATGGACTTTTCCCTGCCCATCTATAATATTGATTCTTAATAAATATCCGATGAAAGATTTTGATGTGAAAAGAGGATTTGAAAGAATGAAATATACATCCAACACTTGGGTTTGTTCTTGGATACATTTAAATCAAATTTGAAGAAAAGTGAAAGAAGATATATTGTTATTCTGATAATATTCTTAAGAGAAAGTATTTCAATGTGATTATTTTTGCAACAAAAATAATGGAGTCAAGATTCCCGTGATGACACAAATATGTGATAAATTTAACTGCACAATGTCTTTTTCCTTCTGTAAGATCTGCAATAGACTTCAAAATTAAATAGGTACAGCACATATGACTTGTATCAAGTAGGCATCAAACGATTCCATGAATTAAGCGTGATCTGAACTCATAAGCATTGTAATCTAAGTTAACTCAATAATCAAGACCGACTTGCAAATTACAGCATTTTTATCTATTTTATTGAGGTAGTTATTCAAAGTTATGGTATGGCATCTTCTAAAAATTCATTTGGATTGACTCAGCATAATTCAAAGTAAACAACAAGAATATGCGAAAAAAAATTTCCACTAAACCTAATTTTTTTTTCTGGTTTCTCATATTTCTTATAAAAAAAATGTTTCAAATTACTAAAAAACTAATTACTCATGAAATAATTTTTTTAATAAAGTGAAAATAAAAATCGGAGTTTTCCGCAGTATGGATTATAATTTGTGTAGTTCGTAGTAGAAGCCGAAATTGCGTAGAAACTACGGAGAATCTGTAGTAGTTTGAGTCTTTGGAACTCACAAGTTTAAAAAAATAGATTTATCAGAAAATACCAGAATTCCAGTATTAAGGGTTGAAGAAAATACCGGAATTCCAGTATTAAGGGTTGAAGAAAATACCGGAACACAATCACCCATGCAGTACTGAGAAGGCTATACCATAAAATCCACCATACCCTGAAAGTGTAGGAGAAAGGCACGGCAAGAACACTCCCAATGGGAAAGATACACTAACAATTTCAAAATAGTTCTTGTTAATTTGCTACAAGAAGTTTTTCCAAATTTTAATTTTTAAGAGAAATAAATGTCTGTTACAACTTGACTAAATCAAATTGCAAAACCTTATACAGTGCTTATGTTACAGCCATGATTTGAGAAATGAAAAAAATGCCTTCCTAATTATAGCACATTATCAATCATGAAAAATTAAAGTATTATTCATAACAAATTAAAGAAACATGCCTTAGTAATAAAACCAAAACACACTAAACATCTAACAGATCGAGATTCATACTGAGCATTACTGTTAATAATTAGAAGGGGGAAAAAATCAAGACATTATTATTGTATCTATTGCCCATTGCTCTAACAAGATTTTTTCTTCATTTCAAAAGAATTGCTGCATAACTTTTATTGCACATTTCTTTAAAATGATTGGATCAAGAACCATCAACAATAACAGGACATCTCTGTAGAAATATTCTTTCAAAAACTATTTGATCCAAGGAAAGCAAAATGAAAAAGATACCAAGAACATTAAAACAAAAGCATTTAAAATTGAACAATTTTAAAATAAGAAGTAGAAGATATTTCTAAAAGTTACACTCAAAAAGCCGTGCTTTAATTAGGATTCAATTTCTAATAGTAAATAAGAGTAAAGTTTATAGATAATATGATAAAAGAAGGAGGAATCAAATTTAAGAAAAAAATACTAAATGACTGAAATATTTGCATTTTTCCACTGTCACTTTAAAAATTTCTTCCAAATAAAATGTTTGCAGTGTTCCCAATATTCCAGTTTAAAATACTTGATATCCAATTAAAGTCCAATTATCTGGAAATAATTTATCAAATTCAGATCAGGTCAGATAATAGTTGCCTTCTATTTTTTGCTAGCTCTTGAGATTTCATTTAAACTCTCCATGTCAAACAAACTAATAATTCTCTGTCATTTTGGAATTTAAAATGTTATTCTCAAGTAAGAGAATGTTTTTCATGAAAACAAAGACAATAAAGTTATCAATGCATCCACCATTACATAAAATAAATGAAAATAATGAGTCAAATATCTATAAATCCTATCATATAATTTATTGAAATCTAGTACATCATTTGATGATTTTTTTCCTTTCAGCACTTTACATTCTTTACAAATTGAATAATGTTCCCTTTTAAAATTGCAATATCCAGTTTCTGAAAATTGTACAGCCTACAAAATGATGAACTAAAAATTTTATTTGTCGAGGAGGAGGCAGTGTTTCCTATGTTGAGCATGCGGTTAAAGCGCAGCAGCTCCGGAGATGATTTCAATCAGCTCCTTGGTAATGACGGCCTGTCTTGTGCGATTGAATGTCATCGTCAACTTATCAATCATTTCACCTGGAAACAAACACAAAATCATTAATGTATGAAATCATTTTAATTATCAAATAAAATTATATGTGGGTAAACCATCGACTAATAATCACATATCAAAGAACAGAAATGGAAGCTTGAAAAAATTTCTGAAATTGATCATTTTAATAACAAAAAAAAGTTTTATTATTTCAAATTTGAGCTTTTAAATCACGAAAACTTTGGAAGTAAATGAAACAGTAGGAAACTGTTCAGGAGAATTCACTTTCATTGTTTTAAATAGTACATTCAAGCTATTTGTCAGAAATAAGGGGAAAAAGCCCTTTCCTGACAAAAACCTTTAATGAAGCATCATATCAATCAAATCAAGTCTACTTATCCCATTATTTGCTTCCAATTAAAAATATGTGTATATAAAAATACTGTAATCATTACACTTACTAACAAGATTTTTCCCCCTAAATATGTGTGTATTTGCATGTGTATATGAACACAATAACTGAAAAATACAATGAACAGGACAGATGAAATTTGGCATGTAATTCCCATCACCAAAACTATAGATTTTTCTTTTAATCAAATTTCAAACCAAATCAGCCAATGAGAATGAATTTACTGTACAGCAATATGAAACTACACAGAAAAGATGTAGATTTACAAAGATTTTTCAGAATAAGAGCTGCAGTTCACATTAAGAGGAAGTATTATAAACATCTTGAACTGCTGTATTTTTTTACAAGCATAAGGCCACACACATCCAAAGCAAATATTAAATGTATTTAACTAAGTGAAGTTATTGTGACAATAATTAAAATTCATTTTTTAGAAAATGGAAAAATCACAGGAAAGACACATAACCAAATTGGGATAACTGAAATTATTTTTCAAAAAACTTTTAAAATGGTGCTAAAATTATTTTCTTTGTTAGATAGTATCTGAGAAGCTATCACCAGGAAACATAAAAAATCAGTGAAAGTGCAAAGCAACAGTAACTAACAGTCACTGGATAAGGTCATTTGAGATGATTATTAGAGAATTGTAATTGATGCCGGTTTAGAATTTCTGGTTGCATAACAAATATTAGCACACTCATTTTGGATCACAAGCTATAACAACCTTACAAGTACAGTCGCAAAAAAAATGAACCACCCA
Organism: Araneus ventricosus; assembly: GCA_013235015.1. Lineage (NCBI taxonomy): Eukaryota > Metazoa > Arthropoda > Arachnida > Araneae > Araneidae > Araneus > Araneus ventricosus. The sequence goes on along the minus strand of BGPR01012901.1, from coordinate 36,873 downwards.
GCATTATTCTGCCATCATTCATCAGAAATTAAAGTAAAAGGTAAATGTCAGGAAATAACGTATGCTAAACGATTCCATGTCTAAAAATTCCATAAGTAATTGTCTACATGTTTATAATTGCACTAACTTCAAAATTTCAAATGGCAACACCCATTTTTGATGACATAAATAAATTCCTCATCAAAAAATACCCCAAGATAACAATTTTGGTTATTTGAACATTAAACAGGGATGAGATTGGCAAAAAAGCAAAAAGACTGAAATCATACGCGAGCAAAACATTTGTACCATAATTTATACGCGAAAGATGTTTTAAGAAGTAAAACATCAGAACACACAATATGATGAAAATATTATACTATAATAATTAATAACTTAATTATTTATAATTCAGTACGTATAAACAAGAAAAAGAAAATTAAATTATTATTAAATCATTCACACTAAAAGTTGACAAACAAGTTTAAAACATCATCAGGGGCATCAGAAAATACAAAATTAGACATTCAAACATTTACCACCTGTACATCACTGCGACTCAACATACACCCAACAGAAGTCTGAGAAGAATTATATTTAATAGCCTTTTGATAAAAGTTAGCTCAAAAAATAAATAAAAATTGGGACAAATAATTTCTTTTGCTTCATGCAATTGTGTAAAGTGCATTAGCTCTTTATAAATTATAACAATGTATCATATACTGATTTCCGTTTTATTTCTTTTATTTTTATAAATTTTTGCAAAAGTAACAGCACAATGATTTTGCACCTTATAAAGCGAGAGGGGGTCGAGATATTGTACAGTAACAATGATAGATTCATTTAGCATTATTGCTATTTGAAACCCTTTGAAACATTTCCTTAATTGTTAAAGAAGTTGTTTTCTTCCGTTTTTTAATTGTGTGGCTTTTGTTGGTAACAGATCTCCATTAACACGCTTCACCCCTTGTTTTGGAGGCCTCCTATCTTTGACAGATTTTTCTTCAATAAAGGATGTGTTTGCATCCTCTGCAAGTTTATTTTGAGTAGAGGCTAAAGTTTTTGCACAGTCTTCATTAGTATCTCTCTGTTTAATTACTGGCATAGTTATTGGGACTACACTATCTCTAGATTGCCTAGGTAAATTACGTTTTATTTTTTTATTTATGTCTTATTCTCTGCTTTTTTGTTGAATTCGCACACAGCTTTTTAGCTGCCTCTTTTGACAGGAGTTTCTTTTTTTATGTAGTTTATTTATTTGTTTTAGTTCCATTTTTTTTTTTTTTATTTCTTCATCTTAGTATGCCCTACAAGAAGACCTTAAGTTTCCAACATGGTCATGGAAAAAAAATCTTTTTTTTTTTTTTTTTTTTGCAAAATATGCCACAGAGGTTTTGTTTTTTGCAAGAAGGTGGTATTTAATACTTTGAATGGCACTGAATGTTGGAATGTTCATCCTTGTAGAGCTTGCCGATATAATGTTGATTCGTCAGTAGAAGATGAATCAGCTAGTTTCCTAGCCGGTGGAGTTAAGCCGTATGGTCGAGCATATTTTCCCAGAATTTTCTTTCGAAAATGGAAGATAGGAAGGTTTCTTTTCTTTGTATGAAATCGGAATTTTCGGAAAAAAAAAGCAAATTTTTTGCGTAAAGAAGGGGGGGGGGGAGAAAAAAAAAAAAAAAAAAAAAAAAAACGGAATTTTGAGAGAAAAAAGACAAAGAAAGCGGAATTTCTTCAAAATAACAAAAAAGCGGAAATTCGCGAAAAAGCGGAAGAATCTCATCCCTGATTAAAACATCGCAACATTTTATGTTGGCAGTGTAAAAGGGGCAGTCTCCATATTTAGATAGTGAAGCTCGCTGCTTCTGTTTAAATGTCGGTTGTAGAATTTTAACTTATTTCGTTCTTTAAACAACATCTTAAAAGCTACGATGTATTTTTTTACAATTGATAAATACTAAATGCATTACAAAATTCTGCAAAAATGAAATTTTCTCTAAAAAATATGATTTTGATCCATATGTATTACAATACTAAATGAAAGAAAGATGTTACCTTTTTTAAATATATGTACGCCCCACTAAGTGCATTGTTTTACAGAGAAAATTGAAAATTTAATGCAAATTAAAAACTACTTTTTAGAATAAGTTGAAATTTTGAATGGGCTTATTAAATAGCCTTCTGCATCGATTATTGTTAAAATTTGGGGATGTTTTCACTCAAAAATTTTAAACATCAAATTTAATCAAATATTTCCTGTGTTCAAAATTATTTTAAAATCAAAAGTATACGTGCAGAATGTGTATGCTACTTCATGCTATTACATCCAAAAAGGTCTAGGTCAATAACTATATTATATCTCAAGATATGAACAAAAAATACAAAATTTTATTTTAACATTAGAGAAAAAAAAATTATATTCTTATAATTTCGAAACAAAGTTTGAATGATGACATTTGTTATCAGAGCATAACTTTTGATGCAGTTTTGAAATCCATTGGGAAAAAATGGGTGTTGCCATTGGAAATTTTGAAATTTGTGCAATTATAAATATGTAGATGACCCCTCATAAAATTTTTAGATATGAAATCGTTTAGTAGATGTTATTTCCCGAAAGTTGGTAACTTTTGTTTTAATTACTGATGAACGATGGCAGAATAATGCTGGGTAGTTTGTCCCCCCCCCCCCCCCTATTCAGTCAAAGTCACTCTTGACTATCCAGCCTAGTTATTAAAAAAAATAATAATAATATTTGTAAGAAATTTGCACATACTTTTATTCCTGGACTTCTATTCTCTACAATAATATTTTTTTAAACATATAGTACAGTACATAGCAAACATTTGCAAAGTACTGGAAAGTCAGAACACATGAATAAGTCCAGGTTTTTGGTATAAAAAGTGTTTATCATGTTATAAGTGGGGTAGGAAGTGAGCATTTATAGAAATCCACCCTATTGTTATATGCCCTGCCCTTTGGCCACATTAAATCAGATAGTTTGGGATCAACTATATATCAGAAACACAGAAGGAGAACACTACAGATCTTTTTCACATATCATCAAGTACAAATAAGTTTTGTCTGAGCTGATATGAAACATTTCCTTTCTATCAATTTTTAATATGCTCCAAAATGTTTTTTAATCTAATCATTTTTGAAAACATTAAAATCCAAGATTTTTTCCAAAGACATACCAGCATTCTTGCTGGCACCATCCATGGCAGTCATCCTAGAGCTCTGTTCACTGCATGCATTTTCCTTCATGGCATAAAAAATTAAACTTGCTAGAGAATATTCTTGATAGGATTTGATAACTTCAGCATCCAAGCTGTCATAAATGCTTATTTTCTCAGCATTGGTAATGGCTTCGGCACTGAACACAGGTAATTCAGTAGTATTGTACGAGACGACAGATCTGTAAAGGGGAAAAAATTGTAATGACACTAATAAATTGGATTGCAAAAAGAAAAAGAGCGTGGAAAGATCTTATCAACAGTTTCACAGAGAGAAAGTATAATTTTCATTTTACTATAAAAATATTACAATAGTATGATCAGACATGACACAGGCTTGGAACAAAAAAAGCTGAACTTCATAAATGCGGAATCGTATCAAACGTAAACACCGAGAAGTAAAATACGCATGATTAATTGTGTGAACAATAAATGCATAAATTTATACAAAAAGTGCTAGAGATTTAAAAAATAATTCTACAATATTTTTAATAAGAAAATAATTTGTGAAAAATGAGTTGCGTATAAAGTTTTGTTAAAATAAAACTATGATAAAAAATCTCACTAAAAAATATGGCCATGTAAAAACTCTTTGATTATACATAATTAAGACTTTTGTTTCTCATTTTTTGAACTAACAGTTAAAGTTTTCTTTTATGCTCCAGTCTGCTATTTTCCTCCAATTTCTAAATTTTGCTCTCTTTATTGATTGTTTTTTTCTTCATTTTTTTCCTCATAGCTATTTTCGTACTATCAAGTTCCTCCTAGTACCATTTGCCTGATAACCTTCAATTTTTGCACGTTACTATCAATAGCATCAGGCAAAAAAATCTTTTCTAAAATATTCAAAAGCAGACTGCTTTTTGCTCATTTTGCATTTAACACTCTAAATTGAAGAATATGTTTCAATATACATTCTTCCTGATCTTTTGTCTATCAAATCTGACATTTTGAATGTGCACACGGCGCAGTTTTTGTTTGCGTGCTATTCACGTCTTTTGTGAGCGAACCCCCCTTCCCTAATGAATTACTAAAACTTTTAATGCAAATTTACATCGATCCCAAGAATGACAAAGTTCAATGCCGTAAACGCGGAAATCCGCGTTTCCGCACTCATGTGTCAGGTCTGTGTTTATAGACAAACGTTAAGGAACGAAAACTAAAAAAATGAAAAGAAGTAACAAAAATGAAGAAACGAATGTTATAAAGAATGCGAATATAAAATGGCTTTCTTCACGGAGAGTTAATCTTTTTTTTTCCCCCACGAAATTCGGAGCGGAAGAAATTCGTTGAAGATTTTCTTTCATCCAATCAGAATTGAACGAAAGACGATTGGACAACTTTCAGGCATTCCTCCCAATGCTAAACTTTGACCCCAAAGCGCGGCAAAACATCGATGCATAACTCGGACACTGAGCGGCTTTCGGCAGGATTACGCAATATCTTATGAATTTGAAACTCTTTCGCTTTAGAGCCATACGCAAAATCACACACAGTCTTGCTCATGAGCAACCCAACACGTTAACAAAAATTTTAATGCAGATTTGCATCGATCCCAAGAATGATTAAATTCGATGCCGAAAAAGCGGAAATCCGCGTTTCCGCGGAAATGTGTCATGTCAGTATGATATATTTCAAAATATTTCAAGACACTCAGCTGAAATTGACATGACTGGGTCAATCTTCAGAAATTTGTCATTTATTACAGCAAATATGAAATAAAATTTTGATACAAAAAATCAACAGTTAGCATAAAAAAAGAATCAACTACATAAAAATGAATGTCATATATATCAAGCAAGCATTTCATGAGACAGGGGAAAAAAAGATGAGAAAACTGCTTTAAGACTAAAAGCAGCACTTCTATTGAAAAAAATTGCTGAAGGAGAGATAAAATAATGAGGATGAAACAAAGCTTTAATTATACTTTGTTTTTATAAATTATATAAATAAATACAAAGAGATATAAAAATCTATTAAAATAAGTTAAAATATTAATATAAATTGTTCACAGAAATATGCCACCTAGAATCTCAAAAATTAATAGAGCAAATAATATAGTTATCCACTCAAGTGAATATATATATTATGCATATATATGAAATGTTTTCGTTGTTGTAGTCGTTACATAACAAAAACAGGCCGAGTTATATTCTAATTTTCACTTTATTATGGGAGAGTGATGGAATGTACGTACATCTCAGTTGAAGTTTTTTTAAGCCAAAAGAGAACAGAAAATCCCTGCATTTCCTCAGGTAGGGATTTAACACATAGACACGTGATCAAAGTGAAGGGAATATTGGCTATTTTTTAATAAATTACATAAGCATTTTAGGGAAAAGACTGGTGACAAGGAGATGCCGTCATGTTTTTCTGTGGGCACGTGAAAATGATTAAAATATTCTTTTAGTAATAAATATGCCAAAACGAGAGATTTAATATACCTCCAGCGCGGGAAATAAAACGAAACTGGAGTTTAAGAAAAGTGATTTTGGAATACATACATAAGACTTTAAAATATATATAATATTAGAATTTGAAATAAAATTAAGTGAGATTATTACATATATATGTATGTAATAATCTCACTTAATTTTATTTCATATATATATGAAATGTATTCGAAATTGTAGTCGTTAAATAACATAAACAGGCCGAGTAAAATTATAATTTTCATTTTATTATGGGAGAGTGACGGAATGTACGTACATCTTGCTTTAAGTTTCAAGCCAAAAAGAGAACAGAAGATCCCTGCTTTTTCTCAGATAGGGATTTAACAAATAGACATGTGATCAAAGTGAAGGGAATAATAGCTATTTTTATTATATTACGTAAGTGTTTTAGGGAAAAGTCTGGAAAAGAATTCGTGATTTATGTTGGCGCGTGGAAGCAATTTGAATATTCTTTTAGCAATAATAAATATGTCAAAACGAGAGATTTAATAAACCTCCAGAGCGGGAAATGGAATGAAACTGGAGTTATTAAGACTTTAAAATATATAATATTAGAATTTGAAATAAAATTAAGTGAGATTATTACATATATATATATATATATATTACATATATAAATATCACATTGCAATTTTTTAACATTGTTTTGGATTAACGGTACTCAGTCGAGAGGAACTCAATAATATATATATTTCTGTTTTAAAACTTTCAATTATGTAACTGTATGTGGGCTTTTTTTTATTTTGTTGAAGTCCTGATTTCTTTTTTTTTTCTGATTAAAAATATAAACTTAAAAAATCTTTAGGGCGATCAAAATCTCAATAAAAATATACATTGCAAAATAAAACATAAAAAGGCAGAGAAAAAAATATATAAGAAAACGATTTTTTATTGATGTTTTTTATAAATTAAAACACAGAAGCATAATATTCTGTCACACGAATGGAATCAAATACTTTGCAAAAGAAAAAAAGCAACTTTTTATTCCAACCAGCTTCCTTCAATACGGCTCAAAATGGACAATATATAAAGAGAAATAAATAAAATAAAACATCAAACACAAAAAAGAGAGAAAAAATAAAATTCGCAGAAATGGGGGAAAACCCTAAATTTACCATTTAAAATTAAATAAATAAAAATCTAATTTGAATATTTTTTTTAAAAATTACTGTGGCGTCAGCTCCCCTCTTGTGCTAATCCATCACTTTGCTAAATTTGATCTCGTATGTCAAAGATCTGGGCGAGCGTAAAGAACGGGAAAAAAAACCCGAAACATGCATACATAATACTAAAAAAAAATTGTTCTTTTATACGTATGGGTAACAGCTGTCCCATAATTTATCAAAATGATCAGTAATCATGTTTCCCAACACTCAGAGAAAAAAAACATACACAAAATAAACAAACAAAAAAAAAATGCGGAAAGAAAATATTAGCACTAATTTTCAAATACTTCATAATTCAATGAAAAGATCCCCAGAAATGGAAAAACAAACTAATTCTGGTATAACTCCTATTTGATATTAAATCATCATAAAAGCAGGCAGTAGTGTGGATGCTAACTTGTAGACAGATAAAGAGACACTTATGATCTCTTGGGTATGCAGCCACATCCCGGTTCTTCTTCCACATCCAAGTGATTATACTATAGATTTTCATCTCAAGAAGTATCATCTAATTTAACTACCAAAAGGAACATGATTCTGTTCATATAGTCCAGTCTACGAAGGCCCAAAATGGGGGTGAAAAAACATTAATTCATATAGTTTTGAAAATTGGTACACATGTTCGTGAGGTGCTTATTATGAACATACTAAAAGTCCCCATTCCTGGAGGGTGAGTTCGCAGTGCCATCTTGGATTTCATCGCACCTTTTTTAGTTTTTCCTGAATATCTCGAAAAATATTCAGTTTTCAAATTAGAATTGATTAAACAAATTAAAGAGCATAAAATTCCCTACAAACTATACTTTTATTTTTCTTCCAGCTTTAATAGTTTCCATAATAATGGGTCCCAAAAGTTGCTGCCATCTTTGATTTCATCTCCTTTTTCAGTTTCTCTTGAATTCTCGAAATCTATTCAATTTTCAAATTACATGTAATCAGCAAATTAAACAGCGTAAAATTCCCTACAAACACATGCTTTTATTTTTGTTTTAGCTTCAATAGTTTCCGAGATAATGGATTTAAAAATTTGCCGTCATCTTGGATTTTATCCCCCTTTTTTCAGTTTTTTTTTTTTTTAATATCTCGAAAACTATTTGATTTTCAAATTACATTAAATACAACAAATTAATGATCGTAAAATTCCCAACCAATGCATGCTTTTATTTATTTTCTAGCTTTAATAGTTTCAGTGATATTTAAGAAAAACTAAAAAGGGGAGATAAAATCCAAGATGATTGCAAATTTTGAAATTCATTATCTCCGAAACTATTAAAGCTAAAAGAAAATTAAAAGCATGAGTTTGTAGGGAATTTTGCGCTCTTTAATTTGCTGATTACATGCAATTTTAAAATTGAATAGATTTCGAGATATTCAAGAGAAACTAAAAAAGGGGGATAAAATCCAAGACAGCGACAACTTTTGAGACCCATTATCTGCGAAACTATTAAAGCCTGGTTTAGAAACTATTATTCCTGGTTTTCCAGGTTTCCCGGTCGGGTGGCCACCCTGTTTATAATAGATAAAATTATAATTTTAGATGTGGCTGAATCTATCTTTTCCATTCTCCATGTAGAAATCTAAGGCAAATAACTCACCTATATTTGTATATTTAATTTACAACTCCATCTCCTCAAACTTCAAAAATTCAGTTGCATGTCAAAAAGTGTGCTTCATTCACTTTAAAATATGATTTTCCAGAAATGAAAATTATTAGATCAAAATAACTGATAAGTCAGAGGGTTCATAAAATGCCCGTTGTTGTTTTTAAGCTCAGAAAGTCTAACAGAGTTAAACTAACTGCACAAATTTAAAAATATTTAATAATTTGCTAACATGTCCCAAGGAAAAATTCATGCAAACAAGATAGACGGGGAGATTTATTCAGCTCTACAAAGACCAAAAGAAAGGCATTCAATAGAACAATCTACAAAGTAAAACAAAATTGTGCCTAGGTGCAGTAATTTTTACTAGTGTCCCCTCTGTCAACTCAAAAGTATTAAAAAGCAAGCACATTTTGATGTGTTGTCTCTCCCTGGGAGTAAGGGGTATGCACGCTCTAGATAGCCTTAGATATGTCTGTTGCCATTAAATTTTTTAGTTACTATTAATGACGGGTTGCATTTATTTATACAAACATCTATATTTGATAAATCAAATATAGATGTTATAGATGTACATCTAATAAAAACAAAGCCACTAAAAATAATGTTTAAATAATATGCATAACAAGCAAAAATAACACAACTAAAGTTGTCAAATCAAAAGAAAGATTAAGACTGTGATGCATTTCAGCATAATATGAAGAATTGTAGAGCCTTCTTTATCAAAAATAATATATTTATTGGACGTCTACCACAGAACAAACATATAAAAACAAACACATACACTTACATCACAAATGTTACATCACTCTCTTACATCGAATTCCATCTTCAATTCATTATTCTTTTCTGCTGCTAGGCAACGTTAGCAAAAGACAAAATATATCATTGCCATAATATTTTTATAATCTTTAGAAAAGAATTAAGCCAAACGATATTTTTAATTAATTTCTTTTTCAGCCAAATGATATTTTAAAATTAATTCCTTTTATGACCAAATGATTTTTTATCTAAATTAATTTCTTTCTTTAAATATTTTAATAATTCTACAAATAAATGTTTTTTTTTATTCGTTACGAATATCACAATCCATTAGCAAGATTAATTATCAAAGTAGAATTTTTCATGTTATGAATGTATTAAAATTGCATATTTTACGAAATACAAACACTGCTCATGCGACTATATTTATATTTCATGATAAAGACAAAAGAAAAGGGTGACAGAACTCTTATAAAAATTGTCCAATCAAAATGTACATTCAATTTTTTTAAAATAAAAAACACATACTAAGCATTGCATAGTAAGTGCTATAGAATGTTATAGTCCATATATATATAATGCAATAAATAATAAACATCCAAAATATTAATTTTGTCCTCAAGATTTACAAGAAATAATTGTCAGAAATTACAAGAAAACTGTTATTCAGTTAATTCAGCATTAAAATGGCACACATTTAAAGATACGAACAAAAAAAGCTAAAATAAGAGAAATTAGTAAAGTGGAACTTAGATAATTTTGTTTTAAATTCTAATTCATTGGTAATTTTTCCTCTGTTGTCTTAAATTTCCTATACACATAATATAAAAATATAGTTTATAATTTGAATTTATTTTGGTAATTTGAAGTCAAATTAAAAACTGCTTGTATTTCTGAATTGTTTTTATTAGCTAATTATGATTCGTCCTTGTAACCTCAGTGAACATAAGTAATAATAACTTTTTACTGTCATGTTTAGCTAAAAAAACTGTTCTTACTGTACACATTTTTATACCAAGTTTTTCTTAATTCAAGTTTTTACATAAATTTGATATTTACCATGGTTCTGTCTCTTTCAAATTAGCCAAGTTCCACTGTATAACAGATTAGTAGTGAAATATTTAATAAATCCAAATATATTAATTATCTGAATTAGCCACGTTTTCCACTGCTACAATAGATTGTGAAATATTTAATAAACCCATATATACTTAATAATACTTTTATTATAGCATACTTAATCCTCCGACTGCATAATTTTTTTGAATTACTATTTAGGTGAAATGTTTTAAAACATGTTCAAATACTGTTCAACAAATCCAATTGTTATTTATATGCAGGCCTTGATTAGTATAATATGATTAAACATTTTAAAAGTGCTAAGTAAACCCATTAGCTTGCAAAACGCAGGATGCAGCAACAGACGAGCATCCAACCCACGGAAATTGTGGGATATGCAGTTAGAGGGTTATTACTAATAGTTCTGTGAACAGTAGATCTCGCTCCCCCAAAATTAAAAAAAATCTAAGATTTTCTCTTCATCGCATTTTTAAAAAAGTTTAACAAATGTTATTCCTTGTGAAGACAGCATTGTTTGTAGGGACACCAGACATCATAATTTGACACTCACACCTTAAGAATTGTGCTAAACTTTTGTACTCCAGTGTACAAAAGTTTAGCACAATTCTTAAGGTGCGACGAATTTGGAGTTAATATGGATAAAATGGTTCACAATCTGCTGAATTAGCAAAACATCTCTAGCTCTTTTACTTCTCTTATTTTTAGGCAGCATATCAAAATATTTTGAAAAAGATGGCACCAAAAAATCACAGAGAAAAATTCAATGCTTATATCAGTTATTTTAAAAAATTGAGAAAATTTCACTATTAAATAGCATCAAATTAAAATGTTTTTTCCAACTCCATCGTTAGAACTAAGAAGATGGAACTCAAAATAACTTGGTGATAAATATTACAATTTGGCAAAAAAATGTATATAAGTGAAAAGCTGTCGTTGCTATGGAGATCAAATGATTTATAAGGCAGGAGAAATTTTCTTGGCGAGAAGTGTCTGATAATTCCATTTCGGCTTAACAATTACAAGCAAATTTTTGAAGTTCTTTAAATTGGTTACTGCGCCATATAAGGTACAAAAGCAACAATTTAGATCATGAATAAGTTTAAATATAGCCAAAGATTATAAAAATAGATAACATTTATTTAGCAAAATGCGGATACAATATATATTGATAAGCAAACTGTGTTTATTGAGAACTCGGATGTCATAATCTTAATGTTCGGTTGCCACCCACTCTTTTATTACCGAATTAAAATAATAAGAAATAAAACATATACATCATTTTCTATTGCTTCAAGAAATATTCTACCAAATTTGAAGGAAATCAAACAAAGCATTTGGTCGTAATCGCATAGCAAACAAATTTACAGACAGACAAAGTGCCACATGCTGGAGTTAAAACATAGACCTCGCTCATTTTAGCCATATATTTAAAGGCTGCTAACAAGATAATTATTTTATTAACATACTTTTGCTGTAGAAATATTTTCTTTTAAAATTCAAATATTACAAGGATCCTTGCCTTTCTGCTATATTTAACAATGGTAATAAAACAGAACTATTAATTGACAATAGATGACCGATAAAAAAATTAATTAACTTAGAGATATGTAACAAGTTTAACATTATGAAAGGTGCTTAAATGTTTTAAATCTTAAATTGTTTTACTGTTGGTTTATTTGGATCCTTTAACATTCTAAAGTTCTTTCAATAAACATCTTAACAACATACATCTTTCCGGTAGGACAGTCATCACATTCATAATCAAATATTTTAATTTTAAATAAAAATTATGCTATAAACATTTATTTTGATTAAAAATTGTTTTAATACAGTACAACCCCAGTCAACTGAACAAAACAAGGCGGGGGGGGGGGGGTTTCAGATAACGATCTCTTTGTTAAGCCATGAACATCTATTACTATTTTGTATCTAATTGCAGTAAGTAATTATGGAATATTTTGAGTGTAAAATGAATTCAAAACTCTCATTGTAGATTACACTTTTGTTCTTTTTTAAAGTTAACCCTCCATCGGCAGCGCTCCCCGGCAAGTTCGAGAACTATGTGTCTGACAGGCACAGGTAAACAATATCGTAATTAATATTAATACCCATTAATTTTAATTTTAGCATTCTAAAATGAATCACTTACCCAGGGTTCATACACATTTCCATAAAAGAAAATCAAGGACTTTTAAGGACTAAAAAAAACCAAAAAATAAGGACCTCTAAATTGAATAAACTTAACGAATTGCTGCACGCACTTTTAAATAAAATGTCTCATTTTTGCAAATTCAACCTATTAGATGATGAAGTATAATATAAAACATAGAAGACACATTACAAATTTAATACAACAAAAACTCCTAAAAATATGAGTTAATAAATTGATGAAAAAAACCCATGGAACTGGTAATCAAATTAAATATCTTTTAATTCCAAACTTTTTGCATTCAATTTTACATCCAAGGTATTTATTTTAATTTCTTTTTCAGTAAATGTTTTTCTTAGTTCATGCGATTGAATAAATAAATTTATGTCCTTTGACTTTTCAGCCTCATTTGCTTCCTCATTTGTTTGGTGCATGTCCGTTTGGAGGAACATTTTCTTTTGTTTTAAAAAATCTATTTCTTCCTCTAGAGCTTTTTGTTTCAGTTGTTTTGTTTCAGTCTTTTCTTTGGATCTTTCATTTTCTAAATACTGCATGTATTTTGCTCTAGCTGAGGTGGCAGCCCTCCTCATTTCTTTAGTAATTTTTAAGTCATAAATAGCCGCAGACAGCTTAATAAATTCATGATTTACACGCTGGAAAATATATGAAGCATTTTTTAAATTTTCTATTTCCAGGGCCTTGTTCACCAAAAAACCTCATTGTCCATGTGACAGTATTAATACCATTTTGATAATCTTCCAAACTTTTTCATAATGACTATTGCTAAAATAAGTTTGTAAAAAATTATCAAGGGAATCACTCTTTGGATTGAAAGAAGTAAATTCAAATGAATTTGGCTTAACAATATTTAACAGAAAATCTGCATAGAGTAACAAAATTTTGTCGCAATCTTTTCCCAAAATACGTTTATTTTGCAACAACACAATCAATACCTTTTTCATTTTTTCTTGTGCTTTTTCGGGATATCCAGCCATTACTCGTGGATCAATGCAAATCGCAGGTCTTACTAGTGCGTAATTCACAGGACATCTCTGCATGAAATGTTTTATCATTGTTATGATGTTTTTCCGACTATCCTGTCTGAGTGTGAAAACATCCTTGTCTGCTAATTCCTTATTTTTTATCTTTTCTTTTATTAGTTGCTCTGCAGCAAATCCTAAATACACTTAACTTTTATCATTATACAAGTTTGGGTCACTGAAGTTGAATTTGCATAAAGTCTCAGGTTCCTCAATTCTTTTGTTCTCCGATTTCAAAATTTTGAAATGTTGAATGCAATCATTAACAAGTTTTAAAAGCATCACAGGCAAAAAATGGAAGTAAAGGTTTATCACTTTGATACTGTTCTAAAAATGGTAACAGCACTTTTGACAATCATTTCTATGGAACCATGGACCAATAAAGGCCATCTGTAACTCCTCCCTTATTTCCCAAAGTGTATGCGATGGATATGGATTCGTAGAACACGAGCAGTGTCTTCCCCCAATCCCCACCGCATTCCGCGAGAGCCACGTCGACCGAGATTAGAGTCGCTGAGAAGGAGGAATTAGAAAAATGATAATCGGTGAAATTTTAAATTTTTTAATAATGGCAGAGTAAAAAGTAAGGACTTTCAAGGACTTTTTAAAAATGGGGCATAAAAATAAGGATTTGTAAGGACTTTTAAGGACTAAATGTAAAAGTAAGGACTTTTAAGGACGCGTACGATCCCTGGCGGCACGCCCAGCAAGTTCAAGCACTATGAGCCTGACAGGCACAGGTAAACAATATCGTAATTAATATTGTTAATACCCATTAATTTTACCATTTTAAAACGAATCACTTACTTTGTTGGGGAAGCTTAACAGAAAAAAAGGGGATACTGCTGCAAAAAAGGCTTGCCTTCATATTTATTTCTGTGCAGTACAGTACATATTTTTTGAATTTGCGATTTCAGTGACATTTTGGATAACTTGGGTTTTGGTTAACCCGAATTAAGTTAACTGGGGTTTTACTTTAAACTTTTTTTTTTCTATTTACAGGAATTTAAGGAATGCTTTGATTACAAAACAAATCAAACTGGAATGCTTACTTGAATCTATTATATATGATGATTCCCCTTTCAAACTGAAATCCACAATTAATGACATAATCTGCAACTTCAGTAGCATCCTCAAAGGTTGGAGGTTTTTTACCATAGTCAGAGTAAACAGCCATGATATTCTTGGCAAAGTATCTAAACAGTTAATATATGGCAAAATTATCATCAATAAATAATTATATAAATGTAATTATACATAAAAGAAGCAACACAGCCCCAAAATATATAAGCAAAGTTTACCTCTGAAGCATAGCTCTAGATTTGTCACCAATGCAGACGACTTTCATATCAGAGTTATCTGCGGCTTCACCTAACATAACCCTGATTTTCTTAGACACACTGGAGTGGACAGCACCACACAAACCTCGATCAGATGTTACAGCAATGATCATGGTACCGGGTTTGTTAGGGTCTCCTTTGACTTCTGCAGCCTCATAGAAAGCTAAAATTTTAAAAGCATAAATATAAGCACACTGCAAAAACTATGTAACCAGCAAAGTATGAAATGGAGCCATTATACAGAATGCCTGGACAATGTATAAATGTCATAGGCGAATTGAGATAATCAGGCTTATTGCAAAGTGCCTAGTCATTTTGCAATCCGCCTGGCTCCAATTTCTCAGGCGGATAGCAAAATGATTAGATTCTTTGCAGCCTCTTTGCAATAAGCCAGATTATCTGAATTCGCCTATGGCATTTGGCTAAATCATGAAACAATTAATATTTTATACATTTTCTAGGCAAGTGAAATCACTTAAATGGGCATTAAGTAAGTGAAAAAAAAGTATAAAATATAAAGGATAAAATATGCCCATTAATCATTGTACCACTGTCACAAGGTTTTTATTTTTTTTTATGGGAAAGACAATTAAGTACAATTTAAAATAAAATTATTTCCATCCTTGTTGTTCATATTTTTATTTTCGCTTATCTTCTTCTATAAGAGAGTCATACTTCATTTTGTATTTCTTTTTCATATAGATCTTTTCAATAAAATTATTTTAATACTTTGCCTGAATATCATTTGTAATTCTATAGAAGGCCTGGGAATTCCATACAATACTCAGAAAAACTAAATTTAACATAATGAACTACACCATGCATATAAAGTAAGCATTTAATGCAATGTTGGATATCATACACCACCAGTAACATGTATATACACATCCCAAGCTATCTGGTTATTACAATCAATCAAAAAATACAGTCAAAACACATTAAAAAACAGAATGCACTGGTTTATGCTGTAAAATGAACTTGGCACTTATAAAAAAATTAATTTTAAAAAACTCTTTAAATAATACAAGTTGTACAAATATTGTCCGATGAAAGAAAAAGACAAAGAAAAACAGATAGAAAATGTTAAAAGAAGATTGTAGACACTATTAACTGAAACTCTAAGCATGGTTTTTCTGGCCTCAGACAGGTGTCAAACATGGAGATTCATCAAAATCTTGAGGTTGGATGACACAACATCAACACTTCATATGTACGAGAAAGATGAAAACCAATTTAAATTTTCTCCATTTTAAAGCTTTATTTTTCAATTATTGTTGCTCAGAATTAAATGCTATTAATTAGTTATTCACTACAAATATTTATCATCATTCTTAAAAATTGGATTTAAAAAATTTTTATTTGACATATTTGGAAATATTTGAAATAACTCATCCATGTTTTTCTCAAGAAAATACAAGTCAATATTTTTCATGTATACTTTCTTTTACTAATATCCACAATGCTTGAGAAAAAATTAGAGGAAAAAATATGTATTTTTATTATTGAGCAAAATTCCCTTTATACACAGTCTAACAACAAACAAGCTCTCATCTTTTCATTAGTTTCTTATGCATCTGAATATAAACAGAAAAAATGAGATAAAGGGATGAAATTTGGCATGCAGTCAAAACATCAAATTTATGGATGTGTCAAATTCTAGGCCAAATCTATCCACAACAGGTAAATGAAATTTGACAAGTGGTCTTGGGTATTTGTATCAAATTTTAAAGAAAATCTGTCAAAAGCTAAAATGTCTGTGTACCTGTAAATATAAATGAGTATGAACAAGATAAAACCTTGGAGAGTTAGATAAAGGAATACCTTTACACCAAAATTTTAGATCTGTATCAAATTTTGGACATAAATAATTAAAGGAAATAGGAACTGTTAAAAAAACATTCAATTATCTTGTTGTCCAAGTACATAAAAAAAGCTGAGGGCAGAAACTCTTATTAAAATGACGCCAAGTTGCCAAAGCTAGATGGTTGCTAAGGGTGCACAGACCTTCATAATCCACCATATTGGCAACAAAATTGATTGTGTTCCAATTTCTAGATACCAACCAAAGCATTAGACAGATTCAATCAATTAATAATTATTACACAAAACTGGTTGAAGTATAAAATTAAGAATTTAATAAAGTAATATATGGAACTTAAAAGCTAACCAAACATTACAGAGCCAATTAAAAGAACCCAACTTTCAAAAAGTGTCACAGAAAATACATTGTTTAAAACTGATTACCATAACTTTGAAAAAAAAAAACCCTTAAAACTACAACAAATAAAACTTAAAATCTCATAGCATTACAGCTCAAGGAAAATACTAAAAAAAATAAGGAAAACAAATTAATTGAAATAAAATGCGGGAGTTTCACAAATTTTTTTAAACCAAAATAATCTAGCAAAAAGATATTAGAATTCTGAAACACCTTCAGATTATAACAATAAATAGAACTTATCCTTAAATGTGACATTATCTATTTCTAACATCATTCAAGCAAAGATTTTAATATGAAAATCAATTCACTTTCAATTAATAAATAAACTACACAATCAACTTCATTTTGTTTTATCCACTGATATATTTGTTGATTACCTTCAAACATAATGCAACTATCTTATTTCCTAAATTAGCAATTCTCTAAAGATGAAAATTTCAAAATTAAAGATACAATAGAATGTATTTTTTAAAATTATTTTATACACAATTCAATAAATTTTTTGTGATTTAAGAAATATACAGATAATGATGCATGAACTGTTATTATGAGAAAGGCAATTTTCATTTTACGATACAAAATTAGACAAAGTGATATTAAAGTAAAAAAAGACTTTTTGAAAAAAGTAAAATTAAAGAAAACTTCCAAATATCCAGAATTCAAATAAAGCTTATAATTCTAAACAGCATACTTAAATAATACAGTTAAACCTGTATTAAACGGAATCTAAAGGGACTAAAAAAATTTTCCGTTTTAGACAGGATTACGTTTTTGTACAGGGCTCATTAGTATATGAGGACTCCAAATTATCTAATAATTGTTTTATTAAATCTATTGTAATGTAATAAAAAAGATATTCTAAGATTAACAAAATACCATAAAAATATAAATATTAAAATAATTATGTTTTAATAAATGTCGAATTTTAAAGCTGAGATTTAGTTAAATTTTAATATTGCATAATAACAATAAAAATTATGAAATATATAAAATTAGATGTTTATATGCATTTTATTTTAATAATCTTGCTTTTAGATACTAAATAAAAATAAATATCACAGTCAGGGTTGCGGTGATTTAAATCAGTTGATTAAAATCACTGATTTAAATCGCAATTTAAATCAACTGATTTTTTTTTAAAAAAATCACCGATTTAAATCACTTTATTTTAAATATCAAGTTAATCTGCTTTAATGAAATAAAATTGTTCATGTATCTTTAAATAGTGATTTTAAAGTATTTCTAAATGTATATTTAAAGAAAGAATATATAGAACATAGTAAAATATTTTATTGAATTGATGTAACTAGAGTACTTTCCATATCTTTATTTTTGAGAACACAAGCAAATTAGATTCTAACCCTTTGCGGCGCAACGCAATAATTTTTTAAAAATATGATGAGAAAACATCTTGAATGGCTTTAGTTTATTGTCTAGACATAGAATCTACAAAAAAAAGTTTTTTAAAAAACTTACTTCATTCCGAGGGAGGGGGTTGTCCCCCTTTCAGGTAACCCCCTTAGATACAGCCACCTTGATATACTCAAAAATTATTGTTGAATATTACAGAAAATTATAAATTAAAACTTCAAGAATATTGGAGCAAAATTTTTGAGTTACTTTGCTAAAATTGTTAAACGTCTAGGACTGAAAAATTTCTTATCTCCGAGTCAAAGAATTTTCCCAAACTTTATCTCTAATAATTCCTATTCTGAAACAAAATTTCATAAGACTGCTATATAGATTCTAAAAGGAGTACTATTAGCCCTATCCTAAACCTATTATTTTCCATTTATAGTTGAATTTAACAGTTGAGAAGCGAGTGAAATTAGGTGTGCCATTAATTGGCACACTTCACCGCAAAGGGTTAAATAAATCTCTAATGAGCAACACAATAAAATGCAAAGTATGAGATGCTCCTTTTTTTATAAAATAAAATAAATATTGTGAAAGGATTATGTTCACAAAGAAAGAACATAGTAAAATGCAGTGAGTGTCATTTTAATACTCGAGAAAACTAAATAGTGTTGGGGACAACAAAGTTTTTATATTGCAATACTGTTCAAATGTAAGATAATTAAGTAATGCATATAAATGTTCCAAAAGAAATACAGTGAAACCTCTTTGAACGGCCAATTTTTCGTGGCACGGATTTTTCGGCCCATAGACCTAATGTTAAAATAACCCCTAGCAACGGCCACCCAACCCCTCTGAACGGCCGCCGGGTGGGTTCGTCCATCCCATTTAACAAACGCATCGGCTAGAGATTTACTTTTTAAACTGAAAAACGAACTTGAAAAAATGGAGAAGGGTAATAGGGAAAGAGCATTTTAGAAAGAGAGTATTATAGAGAATTTTCCGAGAAGGGTAAAAACTTAATACAGTCACAAATTGTATCCTTTTCACAAAAAATGTAAAAAATTATTAAATAAAGTACTATTTTCTCTTTAGATAAGTCTCAAACTTCATTTTAAATAAGAAATATGTGTCAGACTTGTTTATATTATGTATTATAGCAATTATCTTGTAATTGTAACGAAACCCTTCAGAGCGGCCACCCCCTCTGAGCTGCCAATTTTCCTCGGAACGGAGGGGTGGCCGCTCAGAGAGGTTTCACTGTACAAACATCTACATAGTGCAATTTAAACTATGATCTATACTTATAAAAGGCAATGTTTGTGAGCAAGTGCGCAATGTCCAGACAAATCTATCACACTTACAGTCATGAAATTTGGCACACAGGTAGTCCTGATGGTGACTCAATGCACCTTGAAGCCTGAATTTTAAATAAAAAATTTTCTAGATAAAATTTTAATGTTTTGGATGAAACAGATTAGGATTAGAGAAAGCTTCAAAACTTGTGTTTATAATGAAACAAATGAACAGCTGAGTGTAAAATTCTCCAATATTCTAACATACAATATCTATAGTCAAGAAATGACAATTTTTTATTATATTTTTCCTTAATAAAATTGTCTTATATTTCAAAAGTATATTATTTTTATATTTTAGTTCACAAATATTTTTTAAATAGTTGTTACATTTTTAAATTAAATTTTTTAATTTGTTTTTTTTAAAAAGAAAGTACAGCTTAATGACTGGTATGTTGTTATATATATAGATAATTCTATGACTGTAGGGCTCAATGTCTAATATGCAAATGTTAAATATATATATATGTATTTAAAAAAAAAATCATTAAAATCAAAAAAATCTTGATTTAAATAAAAAAAATCTGATTTAAATCAAATAAATCGATTTTTTTGAAAAAAATCAAAAAAAAAAAAATCGACAACCCTGATCATAGTCATTACTTACTCTAAACAATTGATTATCCTTAATCAAAAGTTACAAATTTAAGGAAAATAAGCTCATCTGCTTAATGTACATTTTTAAATAATTCAGTATTCTTTTCTGTACATATCTTTTATGAATGATCCTTCGCTCCATTAATATTCTCAGATTCTTCAAAAATTCAAGCATTTCAGCATCTCCCTGACTTATGACAAACTTTTCAAGTTCAGGGACTGTATTTAAAAAGGATCCATAAAATTTAACACTTTCATCACAACCCCCGCCCCGGTAGGTTCAATACAGGCCAGGCAGATTTTCGGGCGGGCAAGGGTCAAATTAGGAGTTTGAGTAGTAAAGTGAATTTTCACCGAGGGTATCCTCAGGGAAGGGGAAACGTCGGCTATTCATAGCTGACAGAGATGAATTGATTTAGCCTGCGGGAAGCTTCAAAAATTTTCAGACAGAATTGCACGCTGAACTTTCAAAATAAGATTCTGAAATAATTTTAACAAGTTAAATTTTTATTAATTAAAATCTGTATTTATTTGAATGAAAGAAATATTAAAGTGTAAGAATACTGTTTAAAGATTTAAATTTCTGAGAAATTCATTTATTACAGTAGAATTTTTCATAATGAAGACAAATATCATTTTTAACGTTAATAGATAAACAATGTTTCGTTTAAGCTGGGTTAACTTTTACTCCAGAAAATATAATTAAAATGATTTACTCATGAATATGTAATTTTTTTGTGGTAAATTTTATTAATAATGTACTGGATTTTTAAAATTTCTTGCAATTTTTCTCGATGACAATACACCAGTTTTTATATTTTCATAACTTAATTCTAAATTAATCGATGTAACTGAACTAAATTTCAATTCCATATAAGAGGTGTTTCATAATTGCCAATTTGTGTGAAAAATTATTTCAAGATTACATAATATTTATAATAATGAATTTAAAAAAAGATTAATCAGTATTGAAAAATTAAAATGCTTTTTCCCTTATGTACAACTAAAGAAAAGTGTAGGTACTTTAAAAAATTGTTTTATTAAATTTGTTTTTTCTTAAAATCAATGCTATAAATGGTTTAGGCAATTACATGTAAAACACAAGACATTAAGTTTTATTTCTAAGTGATAAGGAGTTGTATTAAAAAAGCATATATTAGTGATTTTGACTTCGTTTTTTTTTAAAAAAAAGGTAATGATTGAAGTTTTTCTATGTAACATTTGAGAGGCCATTAATTAAAACACATTCATTCTAAAATCCTTCCAAACTGATTCAGAATTTGAAAAATTGGAAATTGTCGGAAGCATCAGCTAAAATTTAAGGAATTGAATCAAAATTCACGAAAAGATCAACAACTTTTCTCAATTTCTACCGGCGAAATAAAATTCTGAAAAAAAAAAAAAAAAAAAAAAAATTGCTTTACCTTAAATATTTTACCTCAAACATTTTAAAATATATGTTAAAACCCATCAAATATAACACAGTAGATTTACGACTTTCTGAGTTTGCTGCTTTTATTGCTGATAAGTTACTTTATTTTACATTCTCTTTATTAAATAAAAAATTATTTTCTTATAAATTAGGTATTAAAAAGACTCATTGAAATTCAATTAATCACAAAGACTTTAATCTCGAATCAACTATTGTGAGATACAATTGTTTATCAGAATTGTAAGTTAAATCCATCTAGTATATTCCATCTATGTTATACTCGTAATTTACCAATAGAACTCTCAATTTTCTAGTTTATTTTTTTCGTACAAAGGAAATATAAACATTCACAATTCTATTTTATTTACCAACAAACATTTGCCCTTTCCTCAAAAATAAATTCCTTTACTATTGTTACTATTTCTCCCCTAGTCTGAGAAAGACGCATGTGTTTTTCATACAGAAATATATGTCTCTCTATGTGAAAGGTAGTGTTTTAACCTGTTGCATTGTCATTACAAAATCTACCGTCAAATCAATCACAGAATTGTCACTATGTTTGCTGTTAAAAATGCCCAAGAGAAAATGCTACAGCTGGCCTTTACAGTCTATTTCAGAATCATTTGTGTTGTAAGGAGTGGTAAAATTACATAGAAAATTACACAGATTTTGCTATAGAAATAGAAGCCTTGCATTGTAAAGGAGCTTATTTTCCCTTGTTCAGTGTGGATTCAACAGGACACAACTGGATTGCGAAGGAGATGTTCTAAATATTCCCTGTATTCTTAATCATTTCTAAAGGTTACCAGTTTAGGATGCAACAGGTTTATCACTCTTGAAAGAGAGACCCTCTTTGTAGAAAAGAATTGTGAAGAATAACAATCCAAAAAGTTTAGCAAGTAGCTAGTAAAAGGAATATAAATATCCATGGCAAATTCCATTTCCTGACTACGGTGCTCCAATTTATGTTATAATTAAATAAATTGCTTGAATATATTGAGCAAAATTACATGAAAAAGAAAAATATTATAAACCTCTGGCATCGTGGTAACAATTGAAAAAATTACATTATGTTCTCCTCCCAGGACTGTATTATTCGACCCCAGTGGGTTTATGACCACCTGTAGTGAGGAGAAAAGGAGGACGAGTCCATTTCACTAATCCATATGAGCCTCCGTATACAAAGGTAGTAAGATTTTGAGGGCTGTCAGGAGTCAGAGGGTTAGTGAAGAGTTGTTCTTTATCGGAAATGTTTTCATTTATATTACATTCATCATCATCACTAATATCATTCTTCGTATGCTTTTGAAATATAT
Organism: Araneus ventricosus; assembly: GCA_013235015.1. Taxonomy (NCBI): domain Eukaryota; kingdom Metazoa; phylum Arthropoda; class Arachnida; order Araneae; family Araneidae; genus Araneus; species Araneus ventricosus. Next base: position 13,793 of record BGPR01012901.1, on the reverse strand, counting down.
CATTCACATTATCAATAGGAATCTCTGTTAAAATATCATCATTGATTGATGAATTCTTTCGCACTCATATTGGAAACTTGACCATTGTTCAACAAAATTTACAGATCACTTGTATCTATATCCTTCGCCAGATTAATAATTTTCACATCAATTCGCCTGCACAAAACTTTTTTTTTACTGAAGGAAATAAAAAGGACTTTTGGAAAACAAATGAGTTTTTGCCCATTAGAACAGGTTTTCTAACAATGAAATATTCTTAGAAATTCTATCAGTTTTCGCGTTAGACAGGTTCCGTTTTATGGAGGGGATGTACTATGGATCTTCCTATATTTTTCGACGGGACCAAATAGTTTTTCTGTTTCTTACAGTGTCCATTTTAAACAGGTTTTACTGTAATGTAAGAAGTGGGAAGTGCAACTCTAACTGAATTTGAGACCGAAGATGCAAAAAATGGCCTGAAGCACTGCTTTGAATTGCAAAAATTTGTATGGAGTGGTGTAGGGATTGAGCAGGTTAGTAATTTCAAAATTGGTGATGATAATGGTAAAGATATAAAAAAAATTTTTTTAAGTTTTAAAGCATCAAGATCAGTTATTGCTTAGCCATTCCTTCATAGTAAGTACTTCACAGCAATATTAATAATAAGCAGCTGACCATTTTTTTAAAAATAAAGCACAAAAAAAATTTCAGAATCAATACTTGATATTTTCAATATAAAAATTAATATCAATTATCAAGATTAGAAAAATAAATAGTATCATATTCACTTTGTTAAAACCTTTCAAATAAGGAAGCAACTTTTGATTTGAATTTGGTCAGAATTCAACTGGACAAATAAAATAAACCTTCTCCCTCCCCCAGTGTAAAAGGATGGACAACTGATGTAAGGGGTCAAAAGTGAATGACCAGGGCAGATTCATCAAGGTTGACACCAAAAGTTGCAGAAGAAAGAGCAAGACATGACAGCTTTGAGAATTTCTTCGTTGTTAATAATTAACAATGCATATATCTAGAGTTATTTAACCAAGAGAGTGTAAATAAATTAAAGATGTACAGACAAATCCCATTTGGTGATTCACAGGGATAAAATAACATGATTTACATCCTGGACATCTCCAAAATGTTACAGGTCATTGCTCCAAAATAAATCAATACTTGATTCAAATACCAATTCAACATCAATTCAGCACTTCTCAGAAAGTAAAATTAGTCAAACCAAGGACAGCAAAAATGATTTAAATATTTGTAGAAAATAATTTTCTAACCACAAACTAAAATCCAGGGTCCAAAATTTTTCTTTTTAAAGCAATCATAACAGATATAAACTAGAAAACATTCCATTGAAAATAGACAAACATCACTTACAGGAAGCACCTTCACCGAAGGGTCGAGCTTTCTTCAAATCTCTTTCAGCACGGGCATATTTAGCTGCTGACACCATCTTCATACTCTGGGTGATTTTCTGAATGTTCTTTACAGATTTTAACCGCACACGAACTGAAAGATTTTGTTGGTTATAGAAAATGCTTTTATATATAAAAACAATTAAACCAAAGCTAATTATATTTAAAAAATCACAATTAAAAATTATGCACTTTGAAACAAACTTATAGTATCTTTTAATGTCATCAACTTTAAAAGCAGACATTAATCAATGGTGGCAGATTAGATAAAAATGATGAGAAGAGATCTAACAATAATAAAAACTGTAGATCTTAAAAGTAAAATTATCTAAAGCATTACCAAATATTTTGAAAAGAGCATAAATATAAATTTTGGGTACATTTCAGTTAGTTAGAGTTTGCCCGACGGGGGGCACGACCTGCTGTATGGGGGGAAAAGTGTAATGAAATTGGTCTCAAATTTTCGCCAGATCTTTATTTATCAACTAGTTGAATACCCCGAACAAAAATGCTCCACCCCTGGCTGAATGGCAGCTGTCATTAAGTAACTTGTCACAACATTTCATTCTTCTGTTAGTGTCATGGTTACCAAAATGTGTATCTATAATTCTTTTTGCTGTGACATTGAAATACATCGGAATTACATTCAAGTAGCATCCTTTATTATATCTCAGCGAAAAAATTAAGGAAGGTTCAGATGCATGTTTTTGCTGCTGTCAATTTTATAAAAAAGTACCAACTTTTGTAACAGCCTAAAAAACTAAATATAAGGTGATCTGGGGTAATTCCTGATCAAAAAATGCAAACATCCATTTTGTGAAAAACTGTTCAAGGTAGAATTTAAATTCTTGGTGAAAGCTTGATAACTTATGAGATGAGCCCTATGCAGCCTTCTTTATTTTTGAAAATTAAAATACAATTTAAAACGTTTAAATTTTCAGTGATCAGGAATTACCCCTGGATCAGGGTAATTACTGATCACCTAGTTTTTTTTAGTGAAGAGGCATTTTAAAAATGGTTATACAACAGTAATTCACAAATAATACATTAGGTCAAATAAATAAACCTATAAGACACAGTTAAGAAGCTGATAAGATGATTTATTTGAAAAAAAGAAACAAAATTTAATACTTTAAGTTTTCCAAAAATCTTTGCAAAATTTTTTATAACATTTATATGCACTGTTTATTGCTGTATAATCAACAGTGAATGGGTCAGCTCCATTTAAGGATATAGGACCATAAAAAATACATTTGACGTTTATTTTTTCAATTCTGTCACGTTTGGGATATTTTGAGAATGAAATAACTTAACCCTCTATTAGTTACAATCATTGGTTAGACTTAAGATTATGGTACAATCTTGTATCCAAGCTCTCGAATTGTTTTTCAACTGTTAAAATGATCGCCAAATGACCACCATCTTGGCTCAACATTCTATTTTAATTTTATAAGGTTTCAAGTGAAATTTTTAGAAATGTCACATTCGGCGAGTTATTGCTTCAAAAAGATTATGCCATACCATGGTGTGTGTCTATTAGATATTGCAAATAACAGAGAGTTAAAGAATGATACAATCAATGAAGTAGGTTATGGACAACACCATCTTGTGTTCAGTTCCTAGGCAACAGATGTCAGCGACATGTAAATTTTGTAGAAAATAAAAATGCAGAAATGTTTGTCAGCTACTAATATACATAGAAACATATTAAAAAGTTTTTACTTACTGTCCTTCAAAGTGGCCATGCCACGAGATTGGACACTAAAACAAAGAAAAAAATTAGTTGGTCAGCTTAATAAAATGGAGCAGAAAAGCTTTAGGTTGAAATCTACAAGTTGAAACACACTCTAATTAAAACAGCATCAGCGCACCAAAGCAAGATGGATGCTAATGGTACACAAACGTGCTTCTGTCACAGTTAAAAGTTAATCATTAAAAGTTTAATTTTTTTCGGACCCGTTTGTGGTTTCTCGTTACACTATCTCCCGTCATAAATGTAGAATTTTAAAAGAACTACTAGCTTTCCTAGCTCAACGAATGTAAGGAATCTGTTTCTTTTAATTATTCTTACGAGGCAAGAGAAATTGTGCTCGTGATGCCTGTGGCATCTGAAGTGGACACTGGGCAAATTTTTTTAACTTAAAAAACATCAGGGCTTCACTTTCAACAAAGTGAGAATCTAGAAGCTTCGCTAGATTAGTGAATGTACGGAATCAGTTTCTTGTAATTACTCTAATGAAGCAACAAATGTTCTTCAGAACAAGTAATAGCAAAAAATTAAGACTTACTCAGTTCTAATATTTGCACTTGGGAGGAAACACTCTAAATATATGAAAAAGAAAAATGAACAATGCGGCGTATCAAGGAAACCATTGTGCAGGTGAAGACAGCATTCCAAATGATGAATTCCAAAATATGACCAAGCAACATCAAAAATTGCATGCAAAGGATTTTTATTATAAGGCAAAGAAAAAATCTCTCAGTTATATGATCGGAAATATATATAATCACTAAATAAACTCAAGTTCTATTTGTCATTTTTTTACTAACTGAAATCATCCTAATTAAAATATATTTTATTATTTAATTAAATATTTTTAAGTTTTATAAAAATCTGCTTGTATGTAAACAACTCAAAAACGCGAAACGCCTTGCCATGACGTAAGCGATCTAGACGATGGGTTGCCAATGGAACTAATCTGCTTGATTCCTCAGGTAACCATATTGGCGAAGAAATCGTGTTTCCAACTTCTAGATACCAACCAAGCTTTAATATCAATAACACATAGACAAGAAACTATTAAAAATTATATTTAAAATAAAAACAAATACTATACATTTCATCAAATCATATCCACAATTCAACAAATTTTAATTTTTCAGTCTTTTACATATTTTAATTGTTTAAAACAACTTTACTTTTTTATTTTAATAATTAGATAAATATCCTTTTAGGTTAAAAGTCAATTATAAAATGTTTTCTTTATTCAAATTCATAAAACTTTTTTTAAAAAAACACTATTATTAGTGTCCTGAACATTATTTTTTTATTCCTTTTAATTATTTTCTCCTTTTCAGTTTCCAAATTACAATTATAAATATCATGGAATCTTAAAATCAATTTTTCTGAAAATTCAATACCAAGGTATTGTTGCCAGCATGGAAACAAAATTTAATTAAATAAATCAAAAATAAAATTCTGGAAATATGTAAATAATGCATTGTTCTGAAGAACGCTGAAGTGTTTACAAAATTTCAAAAACAAACACATCAGGAAATGAGTGAAAAATTGACAACAAATTCCATCTTTACAAACATGAAAAAGTTATTAAAGTTAAAATAAAAGTGTATAACAAAATATCAGTCAAGTATACTTATTTATTAATTGTATCTATTTAAAATCTGGATTTCTGTATCAGGAAATGCAAGACAAATTTCATCATGAAAATTGAAAGAAGCATTAGAATATAGTAGAACCCCAGGAATCTGAACTAAATTGGGGCTGACCTCTATTTGGATCAGTACAATATTCTTGATATACCAAATACTCTACTGCATTTAATGCAGTAGAGTATTAACTCTGGATGCTGTATGAAGGCATACAAGAAAAAGCTAACAGTGATTCACACAGTCGAGTGATAAACAAGTTGAGGGTAAAAAGAGGATATCTGATTTTGTTTCTACTAATTAAGGAGCTGAATTCATTTTTAAAGACCGATTCAAATACTTCTTGAAAGTTAGGAATAAATATTAGCTTTGTTTTTGATTCGTAATTATTTTTCCTTCATTTTTTTAGTATAACATTTTTCAGAAAATTTAAAAAAAGATGTTTGGATTATCTGAAATTTTGGATTCCCAGGGTTTTACCATAGTTTAAATCATATGAAGAAAGTTAAAGCAATAAATTTTACTAATTCATGAAAATTCTCAATTGTTATTCCCTAATCCAAATTTAAAATATTTTGTAATAGGAATCGTATTCATTGATTTTCTTATATTTTTTAATCTTAATATGAAAATCTAGGATTAAAGTGCCCAAATATCAATTCTTATGGAAATTATGGATTGATTTTCATATATTCATAAATATTTAAGTATTTCTTCAAAAAATATTTTAATGTAATTTTATCCTTATATGAATCTTGGTTAAAAAAAAACTTGAAAATATGTATAAAAGATACCATTCATCAAAATGAAATGAGAAAAATTGTACAACAAAACAGAAAGTGAAAGCAAAAATTAGGGAAAAAAATTCACTATTTTCAGAAAATTATAAGTCTATTTTTAAATACCCATTTAAAATGAAGAAAATAAAACAATCTATTATAGAAAAACAGAAGGAAAAAAAAACCCAGAAGCTACTGATTAAGCCAAAAATTTTGCACTTATGCTAACAGGACATCTTAGATGATAGGTATTTAAGTATACATATGAAGTTTTTTTCCCTTGGTTTGATCCATATTCATTTGTTTCAGTAGGATTTTGCTTGTTCATAATGAAACCAAAAAAAAAATTAACATATTTACATTATCACAATTATTGTTTTGATAAAAAAATTATTAATATCTATTTCATAATTTCAACATAAAATCTTAGATATAATTCCAAACTAGATACAAATGAACTTGGCTGAAACTTTTAATGTGATTAACTTGTGATTAATTTTATAACAAGAAAAATCATATTTTGTGAGTGTATCTCAGGAAAAATATGATCTTGCGCCTTAAATTAAATTAATATTCAATTGCCTTTTTATACCGACGAAACGAATAATTATAAAGTATATGTCTTAGAATTATAATGAATGACGGTCTGGTCAAAGTTTATAAATGTCTGTGAAATTTATAAACATTGCAATAAAACAAAATGAAATGAAAACCTATTTAAATTCCATATATGAAATTGTAAAACAAATACTTGAAATATTATTTCATGCAACGTGCATGTATTGTATATGTTTTGATTTTCTGTTTAAAAATTTCTCAAGAATATAAAATCAATGAAAAGTAACAGGAAATAATACATTTCTGGGTAGGATGTGTATTCCTAGTGCAGGGAAATAAAGGTCAATATATAATATAAAGTATGAACGCTTCGTTCGACACATCGCAAATTTAAATATATTTGTATTTTTTAAAAAAAATACTTGAATATATTTTGAACTTTATAAAATGTATATGTTCAATAATTATCTAAACAAATTAGCAGAAACTAAGGAATCTGTTCACAAATATATGGTAGGTAATCGGTTTTAAATTATATGTAAAATCAGTGAAAAATTTACCATAGTGGATTTAAAGTTGCAACTTTTGCTACGGTAGCGAACATTTTCACTATTTCAGATTTCTACAATTTTAATAAATTTATTTCGACCGAATTTTAACGACCTTGCTGTCCACCGCTTACATGGACTGGTGTTGCCAAAACCTAGAAAGTGCATCAGAAATTTATTTATTTTCGTTTCCAAATGAGGCGTACCATGTAGCTCTGTCCTTTCGATATGAAATTATGGGTTTTCTGTTTTGTTCACAATATTAAAACCTGGACTTCCGCTTTAAAGATTTTATTGATTGACAACGGAATTACGTAGTTATAGCATTTTAATGTAAATAAACAAAAAAGAAAACTCGCCCATTGCATATCTTGTTTTTTTCCTTTTTTGCTTGTCTGCTTTTCATGATCCGGATAAATGAAACCGAACATTCCCAAAGGATTACTAGAAATTACTCATAATAAAATTTCTATCAAAAACTGAATTTCTCTCAGTTTTTTTTTTTTTTTTTTTTTTTATATATGGAAATGTAGAGCTTCCGTGCAGAATCGATTTCCGGTGTAATCCTTCGTCAGTGGGAAACAGGAAGTGAATCTTCGGAACGGATAGTTCTGTGTTACTGAAATGGACGAGTTTCCAGTTTTGTTTATTTATATTAACATGCGGTGACTACGTAATTCCGAAGTAATGCTAAGAGGTCTATTCTGGTTAGGTTGGAGACGTCACTTTTCCCGTTGTTAACGTGCGGAAAAAGTGACGTCTCCCAACCCAACCGGGGGTACCAGAATAGACCCTTTTGTCAATGGAATCTTCAAAAGCAGAAGTCCAAAAGCCATGCTAATAAAGTCGAAGATTTTAATGTTTTAAACAAAACAGAAAACTCGCCCATTTATACGTAAAAAATTCCATTTAGAATTTCCAAATAAAATTGGATGAATGGACCTTATGCATGTGACGTCACATCCTCCACACATGACCTGCCGGATATCAGAGCTAAAATTGCTTCCTCTTTGACTTCTAATTTCATTTTGAACTCGAAATTGTGACTGGTCAGATTAATTGTAAATGAACAGGAAATTTCGTAGAGATCCGAACTTTGTAACTACATTTTATTATCATCATTTACGCTCACTGTTGTTGGATTCTAAAATTTTCTCGGGAGCATGCCAGCAGGAAATAGCTCTCTTTTCCTGATCACTAAATGAACATATCACTCGTTTGTCAGTGGATGTGACGAAAAATCTAAACTGCCCTTTTGGAACCTAGGAGGACCAAAGTGGCCTAGTGGTTTAAAACCCAATTCCACTAAAGAACCGCCGTGTTCATGGACCTGGTGTCCGTGAAAAAAGATGTCATGGATCAGACATCCTCCAGTTGGTATGGTGTGAAGTTTTGGAGAATAGGTGCCAGCGCAGATATCGTCTTCTGATTGAGGTCCGTCCCAAAATATCCTTCGTGTTGCTTCGAAAAGATAAATTAATGTAATTTATTCTGGAGATAAGGTAAATTACTCACCACATGCTTGAATGGTTCCGCATCTACTTTGAAACATTTGTTTTCCATGAATGAATGCAAGTGGAACTCATCGTGTTAAGAAACTGTTGTATCTCATAAAACGATTTCATTTGGCTTTCTTTTAATAACACTGATGGGCAGGAAGTTATTTTATAAATGAAAATGATGTTTGACGATTCTTCTGTCAGTGTTAAATCAAACATCGACCATAAGAGGAAAATCTCGCAAATCCATATCCAGCCAGCCTGGATTCTGCAAGTTTTGTTTTAAGTAAAGAACTTTTACCGAAGAAAATGTCTGTTGGCTATTTTAAAAGTTTATCCTCTATCTTAAATAAATAGAAGGCAGAATTGAGATATTTAGCAGAATTCACTCTTTTAGAACTTTAGAATCTGTGCGAATAAACTGAATTTGGAAAATTTGATTTTCTTCAATACTTGATTATGAATTACGTTGAAATCTAATGTACTCTTCTCTTCATCTGCTGAGGCAATCGGCTCTTTACATTTCTTGAATAATGGAATGACGTCATTTTCCATCTGTTCTCTCATATTTTTGGAGATTCTTAAGATATATTATGTAAAATTCTTCAAAATTCTCTCTTGTACTACAAAAACTTATCGTAGGCTTAGACTTTTCATAAAGCATTTTTTGTACAACTGTTCAAGTCGTGATTATGTGGCATTCGAAACATATTCGGCACTTAAGTATTTTGTCTTAAAATTATTGTTTTGGCCATAAAGTAAAACTGTTTGTGACTGAAACAATCGAATATAGAGATACATATTCTGTGTATATGTGCAATTTTAGCTTTGGAGAACAAATTATCTCAGTAATAAAACAATGTTTCGAGACATATTCGCGCTACCTTAAAATTTTGTAGTACTAGATTTCGCCTGTAATTTAGGTTTACTTTCCCAGATGTACTGAGTTTTTAGAAATATTTGCTTAGCTACAGATGACAAAATGAATTTTTTAAAGTATTCTACTTAAAATCACCTCTACTTGAAATCCCTAGTATTAAAGGCTCTAGAGCATAACAAACAGATTTTCAGTTTATAAAATTCAATTCTTGCTCGTAATTCTTAATGAGCAGAAAGAAAAGCAGCAGAAATTGCAACAATCCGAAGCTACACCCCCCCGTTAATGTTTTGAGGAAGATGTTTATTTTTATTTTTGAATAAATTTGAAGCTTTTATCTGTTTGATGCTAACATATTGTGTTTGTGATTTTATATGCTAAAGTTTTTAGTTTTACATCCTTGTAAAGCATTGCTCTTCTCAGTCTTAAAATGACTCTTTTCTGAATTTTTGATTGCTCTTTAAATAAATGCCATGATGTTGAATTAAATTTTGATGTTTTGAATTGTAAACCAGACTTGTCCCCATTGTTTTAAAGTTTAATTTTTATTAATAACTAAAGTAAAAGTTATTGTGTTGTATAGTTATCATTGCGGTCAATGATACATCAGGATTGGCCGATTGTAGGAAGGTAATTGAGCCCATTTAGTAAGCAACCGTAACGGTAGATGGCAGCACGAATCAATGAGTGTATGCCGTAAGTTAATCTCGCGAGAAAGCGAAGCAACTTCCACGGGTCCATTCAGAGGGAATTCACGGTTTCGACAGAGAAGGTGGTAAGTTCGCTAGCGCGGTAGGTATTTTCCGCCTTAGGGCGCGGCCCATGGATTTTTTTCTTCCCTTTGTTCCCACTCTTCCCTTCGTCTTAGATAAATAAAACTTGGTATGAAGGTTGCTAACATTAATTACAGATTTGTGCCCGATCTTCATCTCAATTGGAACAGACGTTCAGATTGCACATTTAATTTTTTTTAACCTTTGAAACGAATCCTTCATCTCCACACGCATGCGTACTGGAAGCAATATCTGTGCTCGCGGAAGCTATGGAGCGAATTACGTCACCTTGTCCTTCAGCGGGAAGAGTGGAATCGGTACGCGTTTAATCGCTACGGATCTCTTTGAATTTTATTCTTTACGTAGATATTTTACAATCACTATAATGTATAATGAAAACCCTTCTGATAGTCATTGGATTCTGGGTTACAGTGGGTTCAAATTTTTTTATCCACGCCGGGGGAGGGGAAACAGCACCTTTTTGGGGAATTATACGAGAAAGTTTAGGGGAGACCATTCCCGCTGCTTATCTTTTATTCTGACCAAGAATCGGAAACACGTAGACCTCCAGGTAGCTAAAGGTAGCAAAGGGAATTGTTCGATTCTTATCCACTAGATCCAACAATTACTTTTTACTTTCTCGTATACGAAGTTTACAAAGAGAAAGTATTGTAAACGTCAAAAAATTAGAACTCGAATATTTTGACGAATCTCCACGTTTTAGACCTCCCTTAGTCCGAAAAACACAATTTTGGAATTATGTCTGTCTGTGTAACTCGAAAACTATTAGAGCTACGGAGACGAAATTTGGTATGTGATCTTTACACATAATTTGTAGGTTTCTATCAAAGTTTGGACAAAATCCGTCTACGGGAAGTCTGTCTGTCGACGTTCATGTGAACTCTATAACTTAAAATCTTAAATAGCTAAATGTTTAAAATTTGTTTTTAACATCATAACATTACACAGTTTTTTCATCAGAAATGTAGGTCCGTAAAAAATTTTGGGCCAAATCCGTCAAAGGGTTGACCGTCTGTCGGTCTGTATAATCGCATACTTTAGAACACCATAACTTCTTAACAAAATTACTTAGATAAATGAAATTGCGTATGTAGTCTTGAAACCCTTATTGTAGATTTGTCTCCAATTTTCGTTTAAATCAGTTTTAAAACAGGCGTTGAAGCGTTTTTTTTCTCCATTCTACGCAAAAAAAAGGTGCGAAAGGTGGAGCGAGTGTTTTCCCCACCTTAGGGAATACCGCACGTTTTCCGGCTCGCGGTGTATTTTTTCCCCCTACCCGTGTTATTCGCAGGCGAGAAAGTTTTGGGGAGGCCACTCCCGCTGGTTTAACAGATCTTTGAGGGAAATTTTCAAAAACAGAAAAAATGCAATATATTTCTTTTAAAAAAATTATTAATAAATATAATTACATAAAAGTTGTTTGAAAGAATTTTTTAAAAAGGATTAAAAAATTTAATGAATTTTGCAAAATCCGACAGAGGTGCGGGGCCTTTCAGAAGCGCGGGGACGTTCGTACCCCCCCTCGGATCGGCCCTGCCTGGATCCCACTGGTTGGCTTTCTATAGCGAAGGTAACAACATTGAGTTTTTCGACTCGTACGGAAACCCCCTTGAATTTTACATCCCAATATTCCAAGATTTCACTTCAAATTATTCTTCTGTGAACTGAAATTTGACAACCCTACAAAGTTTTACTTCCAATGTGTGTGAAGCCTATTGTATTTATTTTATCTTAAAACGATGTCAAGAACATTCTATGTGTATGAAAATTTATTCACTGTCAGAAAAATGATTTTCGAATGTATCAATTTGTGGAAAAACGATATGTTGTAAGAATGATATTTAAATGTCTCATTTGATAACCTGAAACTTGATGGAATAGATAGTATAAATATATCCATGCATGTAATGTTTAGTCATTCATCATAAATTCGTTATAGTGGCGGACTGGCGAGGTTGCCAGCTTGCCCGATGGCAAGCGGCCCCCCTTAAACAGAAGACAATTTGGGCCCCCAGGAAGTGTGGGAGAGAAAAAAGAACTCTTTCTCTATAATAAGCTGTTCTAATTCAAACAAATAAAATAGCCCTTCGTTGGGGATTTATTGCCGTCGTAATTCAACCGGTCGAACAGCGGGTGGTCGAATGCCGACCCAACACGCATACGCAATTGCAACTGCCCGTAGGAACTGTACTCAGTTCTCTGTCCACTTCCTTTGACCTTCGGATCATTTACAGATGTTTCCCCAGAATGTTGCAGCCATCGCACAAACCCTTTGGCTATTGGAACCAGGGCCGTACTTCTCTGGTCCTGTATTGGAACAGGGTACTTCTTCTGTCCAAAGTCGAGCCGCAATACTCATTAAGAGTTTTTGTTGGTTTGGGAAGCCCCCGGAAAGACAGAAGGAGTTGCATCTCTTTGTGCAGAAAGTGTGCGGTTCTTGTGAGAGATAGCTATAAGAGGTGCTTTTTTCTTTCTTTTTCGGAGTTTCATTTTACTGTCAGAAATCTGACAAACAAGGGAACTCGCCTGTAGGAAAAGGTTTTCTTGGCTAAAACTGTGACTAGGACACTAAATGATATCTATGAAAAGACGACACTCACACTTTTCTTTATGCATTTGGGGGAGTTTGCGTTTAGAAGCGTAAAGGGTCCTCAGTCTTATTGGTCTGTCTTTCATGGTAAATAAATGGTGAGGAAAGTGTTATTTCTGTTTTTAGTCGTAAGAGAGTAAAAACATATGTAGCGTATCTTGCAAAAGGAAAGAAAAAAAGAGTTAAGCTGAAATTATCATTTCTCTATTTTTACATTGCTTTTGTAGTATTAAACACTAGCCGCATTTGGCTACCAACCGACTCGTTCATCTTATTAATTGTCTTAATTTGATTATATTAACAAACTTTAAATTCGCCAACTTATTTAATTTTTGTTAAGTTAAAAGTATTAATTGCTACAAAAGACTGAGAAAGAAATTAGTTGTGCAAAGAAAAAAAAGAAAGAAAAAATACAGTAGATAAAAAATGTTTTAGCATTTGAGATAAATTTTGATGCAGTATGTTTTTGTGTCTAATGAAACTAATGACATAAGTCTTTACATTCAACTGTTAAAAAAATCTAAAAAACACGAGATTCAATTAAGATTATTTTTAAAAAAATTTTTAGAATTATAATCTACAATTATGCGCATTATTAAGCTTATATAAAGTGAAAATTTAACCTCATCATATCAAATAAATGAATTACATAATCTCCAGGAAGATTATCTTTCCTTAAGTGGAAAGATGAGCTTAATGCCATTGCTAAAATGTAAATTTATAAAAATAATACAGAAAATCTATCAAAAACTAAATTTATTTGAAGTAACGAAGAAAGAAAGAAAAAAAACTGGCGAAACAATGAAAATGGACTACATTATAAGGATGTATTTTTGTATTTTGTACAAATCTATAGTTTTTCTCGATCTTTATGAAATTTGGCACACATGCTCTTCAAAGAAAGATGAAAATAATTGTCAACTTTTTAAAGTTCAAAAGAAAATTAAAATTTCAGTTACTTAAAAATTAAGCAAGATTTCGGCGATTTTTCGCAATATTTTAAAAAAATACTGCCAACAAAATGATTTCTGAATTCCTTATAATTCAAAAATATCTCTTTAATAATACCAGCTTAATTACAAATTACTGAAACATTACCAGTACAAATTACTAAACTCTAAATCACCCAAAGAAGCTTGTTTTAAAGGTTCCTGTCTCTTTCAACAGATGCCCTACTAATGGGCAGCATTTCTCCTTCATACTTTGTCGCTAAAACCGTATACGAAATATTTAACTTCCGGATTTTAAATAAAATAACTTCAATCATAATTTCTTTATTTTAAACGTAGAAAATTAAGGGGTGTTAAAAGGGATTTATTTTAAAGACTCGGAAAAATTAAATATATAATAAAATATTT
>BGPR01012900.1:0-43344 GCA_013235015.1 Araneus ventricosus | reverse complement strand
CATTTTTATTAATAATGCATGTGTTTTATTACATAATTTTAATTAGCTCAATTGGTATTTTCTTAGTTGATATTTCAGATGCTTTGAAATCAGTAATTTTAATTTTATCCTTTATATTATTTATCTCTCTTTGTCAACATCCCTTTTTCTCAACTAAGCGATGAATCAGATATCATTGAATAGGACTTTTTAAAAGACTTCAATGAAAACGTAGTCATTTTACGTTTCAAAATTTGAGTGAAAAAAAAATTTTGAGTCACAAGAGAAGCTGTCACTAGGGCAAACTTAATCTAACTCATGTGACCTGTGCTATAAACATTTGAAAACTATGAAACATTTTTTTTAACATTTGTTAAATGTGAAACATTTATTTACTCAATATACTTCAATAATAGACAAAATATTTTAATTATAGTGATGTGCGCTTTTTGGAATGAGCTAGTGATATTTAGAATCGTGTCGCATTCTATGTTTTTCGTATTCATTGTGTACTAGCCATCTTCGGCGACTAGCTTGTTCACCGGGAATATAATTTCAATGGAATCTCTTATGCATAATTTAATATACATGGTTCCCTTAACAATTTCAAATTGTGATAGACATTTAATCCAAGTTCTTTCAGCAGATTTACACCTGTTCTGTTCGTTGTCTGCATAAACGTCCCTAATAGAGTCAAGTGACTGGCTGTGTCATGCAACATCAAACTGCACATTGTTGGCATCAACTTCACTCTTATTCCTCTTGCAAAATATATATTAGATTTTAACTTTAAAATGGCGTGGCACATTTTACTTCCAGCCTCATATTAACTGGATGAAAATGTGCTGATTAAAACATAGCATTAAACATTAAGATATTGCCTTATCTTTCAACAATGATGGAGAAACACGCAATTAAATGTTTGTTTAAACAATGAAAACGGTTTGAATTGCGTTGCAACAATGAAAAGTATTGTAGTAAATTATGCCAAAAAATATTTTTAAAAATTCATTAAAATTAGAGAATATATTGTACGGCAACTTAATTGATATCATTGAAAAGGTAATTTTTTGCTCTTTCAAGATGGCGTTATGCTGTAATATTTTCGGAAGTTATAAAGGAAAAACGCCAAAATTTCGCTTAATATTTAATTAAAATTCTAATTAAAATTTTTAAAAAGGGCTCCGAAGTGCACATTTCCACCCTCCAAAGCATGTTTGTGCCAAATTTAGTGGCTCTAAGTCCAGTGGTCTGACCTGTAGAGCGCCAAGACACACACACACATTCTCCTTTATTATCAGTAGAGTAGTAGTCGGCTACTTTACTCTGAAAAAACTGATGTACTTTGATAAATTGTTCCGCGAACTATTTGTAAATTGAATATTGATATCAAATTCGAATTTGGTTAATTTGAAACTGAGGGATCCACAATGAAAATTAGATGTATCCAAAAGTTCGAATTAAGAAAAATTGGGTTTAAAAACAAACACAAGAGATAAAGATTTATTTTAAAGTTTTAATGAATATTACGTAATTAATTAATAAACAGTAAATAATTTTGATGTATAAAGCAATATTAGTTATTCCAATAAATAAGAAAGTAATTTAAATAAAGAAATATATGTACAGCACCTAGAGTGCAAAAATTGTATAATTATTTTTTAATTAAATACATAGAACAGGAGCTAAGAGCGAGTTCTTGAGTTAATTATAGGCCTTAAAGATAATTCGCTGGCACTTAAAAGATACGGACATATTTAACTAACGAAAACAATTCAGAAATGAGCACGATTTCAGTTTTGACCTAAAATTAACCTAATAAATTCCAATTATAGGCTTATGTACAGTACTCGCCTATTACTAGTAATGATCATCAAAGCATCTGATAAAGAAAGAAATCAATGAAAACGAAAGTTCACCATCCAGTCTAATCATTGAAATGATAGCTTCGTGAGCTGAAAATGAATTTGAGAAAAACTAAATTGTATCACTATAAAAAAAAATCATTTTGGAGCTCCCAGCGCGTGCGCAGTGCGTGAAAAGACAGCCAGAGCATCCAAAAATGGAGAATCGAAAGAGATTAAAAATCGCATGTATGCGCACCCGTCGCAACTAAACAGTTTAGTCGCCGTGAAATCGCGCGGTGCAGGCAACCCGACTAAACTGTTTAGTTGCGGAAGGAATTGCCTGTATGCGCTTAGCCTTACACTGTTGTTATTTTTTATTTCGTAATTTTCGTCCAACGATGACTTCGTAAACAGTTATCTGAAGAAAATTATTTTTATTCCATCTCAACATTAAAAACAATTATCTATTTAATAATGTCAAATTGATTCATGTGCTATTTTTGAATGAATTTCATACCTCTTTTATTTATTTTAATTTTAACTACGATAGCTTGCATACTAATACAGTGGTACCTCCGAAAAGCGGACAGTCACGGGACCAAAAATTTTGTCCGTTTTTAGGAGGTGTCCGCTATTGGGGAGGACAAACTTTTTATAAAAAAGTTTTTTCGCTTCTGTTTGATATATGAAACATATATTTTTATCTTGCTTGTTAGAATAATTTTGAAATGTTTGCCAAAATAATTGAAAGTTTTTCAAAAATACCTGTCCGCTATCCAGAGGGAATAACATGGATTGTCCTATATAGAAGGACTGGGACTCGCAAAAATGTCCGTTAATTAGAGGTGTCCGCTATTCGGGAGTGTCCGTTAAGGGAGGTACCACTGTAGATGCACTTCACATTTTCACTACAAAGAATGGCAACATGCAGATAAATAAATGCAATAATTAAAAATTAGTATAATATTTTCCATCAACGTGAAAGATATCACATATGCTAAAAATTCATGTAAATTTGATCTTTCATAGCGTAGTTTGGTAGCACATTAAAGAAAATTAAGCATGATTTTTGTAAAAGTAAATCTACCCATTGATAGATATATCACAAAATTTAATATTGACTATCCGCCTTTGGCTACCTACTAGCTAGTCCCGTTTTTATTTTAATTTCAGTTCCATAAATACTATATAATATTGCTCTAAAAAAGCAGTTTTAATCAATATGGGTTTTACAGCATTCTTGAGGCCCCATGTTGAATGAAGCGCAGAAAGACCAAAAATACTGTTTTAAATTAGCTCAAAATATGTCGAGCATTATGTCTCGTTAGGCATACTTGCATATATATTGGAGAAAAAAATTGGCGAAGTCGTTGTAATTGTTGAGGCTGGGAGACGATGTAAAATTTTAATTTTGCGAGGTGACCATTGTTGATGTATTTACTGTCCTACCGCCACGATAAAAACCCCAGACACCAGACATGCCGATGGCGGTCGTTATGGAAACTGGATATTCCACGCATTTTGGGGATGATGGAAAGGGCTTTATTGGGGAAAAGGCGCAGATAGAACCGGCGGAAGTCTCATTTCGCTTTGTACTTCGGTCGAGAACGAATTCCTCGCCTAACGGTGTACGCTTGTTTTGCCAAATGTTGCGGTTGATTTTATACCCATTTACCTCCTTTCTTCGACTCGACTACTTGCGGCAACCCTGTTGAAGGTTTTTCTCGTGGCGGTAGGACAGTAGTGGTTTTCATATGAAATAAAAATTGGTAAAATCTATCCGTCGGTTGGTGATTGTAGACTCGTTCTTATGTTTTGCCAATTATTTTAAATGCAGTAAGACCCCTGGAATCCGAAATTTCGGATAATCCGAACACTTTTTTTTTATTTTCTGAAATTTTTTTTACTGAAAAATGAAAGAAAAATGAAGAATAAGGAATCAGAAACAAAGCTAATGTTTATTCCTAATTTAAATATGTATTCGAGTTGGTTTTTAAGAATGAATACAGCACCTTAATTAGTAAAAATAAACCCAGTTATCTTCTTTTTACCCTCAACTTGTTTGCTACTGTACCGTGCGTATCGCCGCGTGCTCTTTCCGCGCGTCTTCACAGAGCACCCAGTGTCAACACTCTACTGCATTTGGTATATCAAGAGTATTTTACCAAATTTTCCGGATAATCCGAATTCTCCGGAATCCCAACAAGGGTCGACCACAATTAGTTCGGATTCCTTGGGTTCTACTGTATACAGGTGTACAATTTTTGAATACTGATCACATGCCGAATTTTATTTATTTAGCTCATGCTTTTTGGGTTATGATGTTGCACGGATATTCAGATACATAGAAATAATTCAAGAAAATATTTTTTCGGACCGAGAGAAGTTCTCAAAGTTAAAATTTAACAAAATTTCAAGTCTATATTTTTGGTCGGTTACAATTTTTTCTCAACGTATACTTCGTATGCGTGAAAGTAAAAATGGTTTGTCTATTAAAAATATGTCGAATTATCTTTTTTTTTATTCTGAAAATAAAATTATCATGTCTAGATTGGAGAAGAACTCATTTATTTCAAATTGAAGAATTAAGTGTGGCATACTTTCGCTTCTCAATTAAAATTTAAATATAATGCTTAATTATTTTTGGCAAAGAATTTTCAAGTCTATGACCTCATCATATTCCTTTTTTTAAATATTTTAATCTTTTTTTAATCTACCGTCTATTGGGGCTTAATGCGAGGACACTAAAAATTATTGAGGACAAAAGTAATTTTATAGAATAAGTTCATGAATCGATTCTTTTAATTTTTTATTTTATTAATATTGCACCTACCAAGATATTAATATAATAGAACAAATTTAATCAACTATTTAGCATAGGAAGCTAGCAAATATCTTGCAACTAAAGCTTAAATTACTATGTTTATCAAAATCTGCCGGAAGTTTTGCGTCTTTAATACAAGGTTAATTTGTCTTCTCGCCTTGCGGATTATCTGTAATGTTCGTGACCCAAAATAAATCGTCTAAGCTAATGATTTCTCCTTCGAAATGGACTGCGGTTGAATGAAAATGTTTTCGCTAATAATTTTTGATGAGCTGTATTAAATCTCCTATACAGCGGCCAAAACAGAAATCACTGCTCCATTGTCCCTATATAGTTTGGTGAGCTACTCAGCTTTATACAGGGTGTCCACTAAAGTCCTTCTACCCCACATTAACTTGAGATCGACGGCAACTATTGCCACAAACTTGGTGTCTGTGTGTGGTAAAGTGACCATGAGCTGACACAGTTAGATCGATTACAGCGCCACTTGGCGGCAAACAACGGAGTTAGTGTTCCTATCTCCAAATTGGTACAAGATAAAAGGGGAAAAGTCAATTACCAAAATTGTAGAGTGTCTTCGATTTAGTGCGAAAAGACACCTTGAACGCAATAATAAGAACAAAACGTGTAAAATTCGTATTTGTTTGGTCGCGATTTTCCAGTGTGTTACCCGATATGCTACAAAACGTGCAGCAAGAAATCGAAAAAATATTCCAGATGTGCATTGTAGATGACGGAGAGCAATTCGAACACCGAAAATAAAAGTATCTGCTGGTAACTAATTGTTCTGTTTTCTTTCTAACGCTTTGCTGGAGTAAGAGTGTTGGAAATCGCGACCAAACAAATGCGCGTTTTCTTTTTAGCATTATTGCGCTCAACGCTGTTTTTCGTACTAAATCGAAGACGCTCTACAATTTTGTAATTGACTTTTTATTTCCGTATCTAGTACCGTTTTCGAGATGGGAACGCTACCTCTGTTGTTTAACGCTAGGTGGCGCTGTAATTGATCTCACCATGGTCAATTTACTATACCTAGACACGAAGTTTGTGGCAATGGTTGTCGACGTTCTCAAGTTAATGTGGGGTTGAAGGACTTTAGTGGACATTATGTATATAAATACCAATTCTCATCGTTTCAAAAAATATTTCAGTTTACATAAATAATTCAAATTCCTCTTGGTCAAGCATATACAAGTCCATGAGT
The DNA here is from genome assembly GCA_013235015.1 of Araneus ventricosus. Classification (NCBI taxonomy): domain Eukaryota; kingdom Metazoa; phylum Arthropoda; class Arachnida; order Araneae; family Araneidae; genus Araneus; species Araneus ventricosus. The sequence continues at coordinate 37,490 of BGPR01012900.1, read as the reverse complement.
CAAGGACACATGATGTAGGGGATATGTGACATCTTTTATGGATCATATTGACCTTAGAGACTTGAGGTAGAGGTCTGGCTCAGCTCCAATATATGGATGTAGGTTGTCTTCCTAAAGAACGTTCAGGGAAAACTGACCCACATTTGTGTTTCGCAGTGACCGATTTTTTGCTAAAGCTCAGATTACTTTACAAATTTTTGAATAATACTAGATGACGGACAGAAGATATAAACTATATACTTCTTCTTTCTGATCATATTACTGAGCTATGTCACGTCTTAACCCACTAGACAATTGATGGGAATTTGAATGTATTCAAAAGCCCTGCATATAAATAGCGATTTAAGCAGAATAAATTTTTTAAAAGTCATTGGAGGTTTAAATAAACTCATACGTCTTAGAGCCGAAGGAGCTTTCATACTTTAATAAACAAATTATACATTTCACATCGTGGAAGAAATTAATAATTTTCTTAAAAAAGAAGGTACGTAATTTTTGAAAAAAATATTTCATCTTACCTAGTCATAAAATTAATAAGAAATTTTATGCGATTGAATACTATGCTCACAAAATTTTAAATATCGAAGTAATATTTGGCTTCATCTGCCCCCTAATCAATGACTTTTTCATTGTTTTTAAGGTGTGCTCGCAAGTAATAACATAAAATGTTACAGGATTCCATATATATCTCGAAAAATTAATAAATTAATTCATTTCATTAATATCGGCTAGAATCGACGTCATTTCGAATAGCAAATATATGGGCATATGCATCATCTATAATTCAATACCCGCTGCAAATAGAACAATCGCTTGTACTAGTGTTTGCAAATGAATGTCTGCTACGGAAACAGCTGCTAATGTTTCCTCGTTATGGTGAGGTAATATATACGGTTATTTAAAGCTTATGATGTAATATTACATCATTCAGCACTGCTGCATCATCTTGACGAAAATATTTTTTCGAGCTTTTATTACTTTCTAGTATACAAAGAGAAAGTATTGTAATCGTCAAAAAATTCGAACTCGAGATTTTGACGAATATCCACGTTTTAGAACTACCTGAGTCCGAAAAACACAATTTTGGAATTATGTCTGTCTGTGAACACGACAACTCGAAAACTATTAGAGCTACGGGGTAGAAATCTGGTATGTGAACTTTACACATCGTTTGTAGATTTCTGTCAAATTTTGGACCAAATCCGTCGAAGGGTTGATGGCCGGACTCTATAATCGCATACTTGTAAAAATTATATCTCCTAAACCCTTTGGCTGAGATAAATAAAAATTGATATGATGGTTGCTAATATTAATTATAGATCTGAGCCCAAATTTCGCTTCAATCGGTTAAAAAAGGGCGTTCAAATTGCTTAATTAATTTTTCTAATCCGATTCTCCATGCGCATGCGTACTGGTAGCAATTTCTGTGCACGCGGAAGCTATGGAGAGAATTACGTCACTTTGTCCTTGAGCCGGCAAGAGTGGAATCGGTTCGCATCTCTTTGAATTTTATTCTTTACTTAAATATTTTACAATCACTATAATCTACAATGAAAAACCTTCTGATAGTCATTGGGTCTGGGTTACAGTAGGTTCGAATTTTTTTTTATCCACGCGGGGGGAGGGGAAACAGCACCTTTTTTGGGGAAGTATACGAGAAAGTTTAGGGGAGACCACTCCCGCTGGTTTAGCTTGGTCATCTTTGTAACGATGTATTTTTACGATCTATTTGTCATTTTCTCTCTGATGTACTTTAAGTCTGAAAGTTTGCGCTCCCATGGACAGTACAATAATTTTATATTTTCAGAATTATATAGTTTCAAAATTTATCAGTGAATCGATTAATTTAAATTAAATTTTTATTTTATATCTTGACGCTGCCTTGTAGTTAATTTGCGGGGGAAAATTGAATACGAGGTTCTTTAATATTCATAATAATGAATTACGAAGTATAAAAAAGGCTAAAAATAATAAAAGTAAAGTTTTTTTTAAAAAAACAAGCTTTTATTAATGTATTGAAAGGTAGAAAATAATTTTTTAGCAAAATGTGGAGGTTAAACAATTATAAAAAATATAAATTCTTTAAAACACTTATTTTAAAATTAAAAACATATAAATATGATTAAAATTACCAATTATTTACAGCAATTCTATGAATGCCTCATAATTTTTCGATTTTGATTTGATCTCTATATTTTTGAATTTATTAGTATCCTCTACTTTTCCTTAATAGAAATAATTTTCTTTTTTTCTATTAATAGAAACGTTTATATAAACTTTTTTTCAATTTTTTTAATATTATAAATTGCAGTATTAAAAAAACTTCAGATTGAAAAAATTTATTAATTATTTTGATCCGGTTTCTTCATGCAATTCACATTCACATATTTCATTATGACGGTTTTCTGACTTTTTGTTTGAATTTCAGATTATGTATCATTTACTAGAGAGTTTAACGCATGTAATGAAAGCAAACTATGTAAAACATTGGAACACAAATTGAGTAATTTTCATCCCTATATTCAAAAATGTTTACCTACCATTTTACAATGTCATATTTAAAATAATTTATTAAATATCATAGTTCCTTTTTTAAGAAAAAATGTGTAAGATACATTCAACCATCCTCTAAGAAGATTACTTTGCTAATTCCTGTTGCTGATGGTTCTAAAGCATACTTCTACTTGGTTCAGATATATAAACAGAAAAACAAAAATATGAAATTAAAAATCAAAAGAAAATTAATACAATGTTTCAATAGCGCGCATGATGCTTCTGAATACGGAAAACAAAGACAGACAAGACATTTTTTTATATGAGTACAAAAAACAAAGAAATTTAATTTTAACAAATTGTAGAACAAGAATAAAAGAATCCATCCAAGCAGACTTCATCAAGGGTTAACTACTTTCTCTTCTATTGCGATCTTTCGGGTTACAAGAGGCTTCCTTTGACGAAAAGCAAGCTTCTTACACAAAAAGTTCCCATTTTTTAAATCCATGCCAAAGTAGGTAACCCTTGATAATGAATTATATCAAGGGTTACCTACATATATATATATATATATATATACATATATTATATATTTATTCTTATTTAATATATACATATATATAACAAATACGAAAGAAACATAGCAGAAATGTAAAAGCAACATATACAAAATAAACATTCATAAAACAAAATATGAAGAAAAAAAATGTCAAAAAAAAATCTGCTGTAAGAAAAAGCCGAAAGTGGAATATATATATAAAAGGGGAAGATATAAAATAATACAGAAAAATATATCACAAAAGCAACGAATGTTTTAACGCATATTTTAATATTTTTTGACTATGATGATAAATATATATATAGTTATATATTTTTTAAACCATTAAAACTCAAATAACATTTTCATCATATACACTTATTAAACCCTCATTTGAAATTAAATATAATAAATAATATAACTTAATATTATTCACACAATGAAATACATAAAGCTAATAAGATTAAAAACTATTACTATGAAAAAGCCAATCCAGATATGGAATTCCAACAATCAAATGCCAATCGACCTGAGGAATCGATAACGTCACATTATTTCGAAATTTATAGGCACCAACCTTCTGTGAGGACCAATTGTTGGAAAAAGACAACAAATATAGGAGTACATCTCTACAATATATGTTAAGAAAAGAATGAGAAAATTAACTAAATGCTTATTGCTTCAAAGTCATAGCAAAAAATGCCAAAGGCTAAATATGAATTAGAGTTCCGCATTTATTGTGAAAATATTTTAACTAAAATATGTTATATATACTATATTAAATCATCATTAATAATTAAACTATAGATTTATATTTTTTAAGAACGTTATATTAACCTATTTTAATTTGATATTAACATTTAAATAATGGTGTAATTCTTCATATTATCATTTGCAAACTATTTCTAATAATAGTGGCGCCATCTACTAATGTTAAGATGTACTAAAATCTCACTGAAATCAAAGGATAGGAATATTTCAAATTAATCCATTCTAATGTACTATTCTTTTAAAGGTGTTGATAATTTTTTGTTAATATAAGCAAGCATGAAATTAATAGGAAATCCATATATCAGGGCATTTTCAATAAATGTATCGATATAGGATCTCTGTTTTTTACTATCTGTGACTAAAATATTGCTTATATGTAAATAGTTCAGGCTGATGTTTCGAAAGATTTGAATACTTATATTGCTATTCCAGAATGGTAGCCTATTTATATTAAACATAAAAGTGTTTCTTTTATCAAAAATTTCCGTATTTAATTTATTATTAACAATTTTGATCTCAAGATCTAGATATATATATAAAATGTATTCGTAGTTGTAGTCGTTGAAAATGAACACAGGCCGAGTTGAATTCTAAATTTCATTTTATTATGGGAGAGTGACGAAATATACGTACATCTTCGTTTAAGTTTTAAGCCAAAAGTGAATAGGAAATCCCTGCTTTTTCTCAGGTAGGGATTTAACAGATAGACACGTGATCAAAGTGAAGGGAATAATAGCTATTTTTAGTATATTACGTAAGTGTTTTAGGGAAAATGCATGGAGACAATAAGTGTCGCGAGTTGTGTGCGCGTGGAAACGATTAAAATATTGTTTTAGTAATAAATATGCTAAAACGCGAGATTTATACCTCCAGAACGGGAAATAGAACGAAACTGGAGTTTAAGAAAAGTGATTTTGGAATACATTAAGACTTTAAAATATATAATATTAGAATTTGAAATAAAATTAAGTGAGATTATTACATATATATATATATATATATATATATATATATTGGATTTTTCATAGTAATATTTTTTAATCTTATTAGCTTTCTGTATTTCATTGTGTGAATAATATTAAGTTATATTGTTAATTATATTTAATTTTCAATGAGGGTTTAATAGGTGTATATGATGAAAATGTTATTTGAGTTTTAATGGTTTAAATATATATATAACTATATATATATATATATCTTTTCATAGCAATAGTTTATAATCTAATTATCTTTCTGTATTTCATTGTATGATTATTAATCAGGTAACATTATTTTATATTTAATTTTAATTATTGGTTTAATAGGTGTATGTACTGAAAATATTATTTGAGTTTTAATTGTTTGCAAAATATTTAACTATATATATATATATAAGCTAAGTCGATAAAGTACGTGACGGAAAAAAGGAGTTAATTTCTCTTTTAGCTATGGCAACGATCGTTTACGAAACAAAACCGTTAGCCTTCGCCATGTAATACGATGCACAATGCAAATATCTCTTGAAAACGCGCCCCGCTGGAAGGTTAAAACAAGAGCCTCATTTTATGGAATGGCTACCATAATTCTTCCTTATCACTTTTTTGGCGACTTCTAAAGCTTGTTTGGAAGCTAAAGTTTTAACCAAACGATTTAGATAATCACTGGCAGCTAAATTTTTATCCAAAGGATTTAACTAATTGCAATCGTTCCATTTGGAATTTTGCTGTTTTAAATAAAAAGAATTAAAAACGCAAAGAACACAGAATTCAACGCTTTGTGCACTAAAGAACGAATTGGTTCGAACTTGGCGCTTGATATTGTATCCAAACAGCTTTGGCGACTGCTTAAATCGGAGGGTTACGGGAAAACGGTCTGTGAATCCAAAAAACAAAGCTTGTCCATAATATATTGTTTTCTTTGCTATGCGCTTTCATGATTTTGTTTTGACTTCCACATTTTTGATAATAAAAATAATATTTTCTTTTTTTTACTTTTTAGTACATTAAAACAGACTTGTATTAAAAAAATAATTTTATTCTTTCCTACTTTTTCCCCTTTAATACATACAGTTCATAATTCATAACTATAAAGATTACGGAATCCTGTAATCACTTTTTTCTCAAATGCTTATCTATTAGCCGTATAGCTGCTTTTAAATTCAATCAATTAAAACAGGAGGTCCCTATGCAAACCACACTAAAAAACCATTTAGCTGGAGAATTACTTACACTTCACTACATTATGACGCCTGTAATATGGAATAAAAAATTAATTAAAATCAATCCCTTATATGGTAATTAAGTTATGAAAATATGTAATTATTGTATTATAATCGAGAATACACAACAGTGCAAAATTTCAGAATTCTTTTAAATCACGAAATTATTGAAAACTCAATTACAAAATTCCCTCCTGTCTAACATGAAATTTACAAACATGAAATAAATCAGGCTAAATAAAAGCGTGTACTAAGAGCTAACAATCTCCTAGCTTAAACTACTTAACTTCAATAACTGTAACTTAGATCTTCTACTCCAAGCTTATATCTTTTATACATGTAATTTGTTGAAAAGGAGAAACATTTCTTTTTCCTTTACGAAGTCTAGCCATTTCTGTAGCACGTCGATTAACGTTTGTTTGCAAACACGAAGACTAAAGGTTATTTCAGGTGTTTTAAGCGATTCGTTCCTAGTTTAAATAAACATACACGTCTGAAATGCAGATGATATGGATACTTTACAGCTTGTCCTTTACCGAAACTTTTTTATTACCTTTTTCACGTATACAATAGTTGGATAAATTTTCTCCGAGAACTATGAAGGTCTTTTTCTTCACCTTTACGAAGCCAAAGGATGAAAGTTTGAGTAATAAGGAGAAAGTAAAGTCTCTCCATATATTTTCTTTTTGTGGACTAGTTTTCATTACAAATTTTATAAAACTATGATGAAACTATGTCACAATCATACTTGGAGCACATATTCATGGTCTAGTACAGTTCAGATAGGTTAATGTTCCGCTTTGAAGATACACAAAGCTATTTTATATATTATCTTTAGGGCTTTTATATAGATAAATCAACGATATATCACAATTTCCATTCTTTGAAGAATTTGATTTTCTTAACATATCATTTAATGTTTTAAAGATTAAATGTTCACAACTTTTAAATTCCTTACACAATTAATTTTTTTATGCATTTAAGGTTGACTATTTACAACGTTTAAGTTCTTAATGTGATTTCAATGATATTAATAAAGACTCTATACAACTTTTAAATTAATGTTCTTAAGGTTCATTGTTTACAGCTTTTATTCTTTGTTTGTGTTTATTTTGTGTCATACACTCTGTTACTGAAGATTTTTATGTAACGCGAGTTTTCTTTAAATAAATAAAAAATATATATTTGGGGATAGATGTTTCGGATCGTAATTTTGAATTGTGGTCAGTTGACGATGGCACCTGAGACGGCACTTCACTCTCCAAAATTTTCCACCATACCAACAGGAGGACGTCTGACCCTCGTTGGATTTAAAGTAACCGGGCCCGTATACTCGGCGGATCTTCCGTGGAATCAGATTTCGAATTCAAAATCACTTCAACTTGAATTAATTTATTAAAATATTCTTTAACATTTTTTTAAATTCACAAAATTCATAAACTCTTTCACTTTCTTGGTTAAACTACTAATTAATTGTGAGTTTTTATTGAATTTCTTAAAATTTCTCAAAAAATAATAAATATTTCTATCTTATTAATTCATGCTATTTAATAAAGTAGTCGAAATGAATTCATAAGTAATTTCATCAAACCTCAAAATGATAATTATATCTTAAAATCTTAAACGGCATTTTTAAATTTCAAAATACTTTAGAAATCTTTCTATTTTTCCCCCTCTCCTTCGTCTTCTTCTTCTTCTTTCTTTCCAATTTATGATGATCAGGACAAAGTTTTGGGAGAGTATGAAAAGTTGGTGAAAGTTCTGAAAAAGTTTTCAAAAAGATATTTTTAAGTGGAAAATCTTTTAGATAAGATATAATTTTAAAGCTTAAGTTCTTTGAAGATGCGCAAAGTTATAGTAGTATAATAAATTTTTTCAAGTACGGCATAATATATCAAGTAAACTACCACCGACTTTAGCAGCTTTAATGATCTACAAGAGATTACCAAGTAAGTACAAAGGGAATTCTTTTGAAGATTGATCTAAAATAATTTTTAATAAATGTCGGGGGTTATTGCTGTTCATGCTCCAAGAATAAAAATAAGTTTTTGTTTCTTTATACTAGCTTGAGAAAAAGCAGAATTTGATTATTTACTTAAGCTTTTTTAAGTTAAAGTTAGATTAGAATTTTAGTAATTCAAATAAATTACAAATCTGCTGGATTCAGATCACACTGGCAGAAATTTTGCTTTCTTTCATAGAAATGTTATTAAATAATTAAACTTTTTGTTACACATGTTTATCTGTTAAGAGACGTTCATTAAAGCAACATAAAAGCAAAATTATAAATAAGATATTTAGGCATTTAAAAGACATTTGTATTTTGTTTAAGTTTCTTCTCTAATCTAGTCCAAAGAAATCCCTTAGAAAAGACAATGATACTTTGGGTATGTTTACTAATCGTATTGACTATTTTCAGGTAATATTAATATTAATTATTCAAACCAATTATTTAAAATATTTATGCATGTATTGTATGATTTGCTTATGTATGTTATTTTACAATTACTACATAAAATTTAGAAAGCCAGCAATGGTAATAATAAAGAAATGAAAGAGATAACGTCTCTTTTTTCTTAATATAGCCAGTATCAAATCACTGCATTTTCGCACTGATTTTGATCCCGTGAAAGTGATGGTTTAGCATTTTCCCAACAATCGTATGTCTTTCTTTTCAATATTGGTTTTTGAAACACAGCGGGGAGAAATGCGCTTCAAATCTACAAACGAACGATTTAGAAATCGTTACTTTCTGAGAACAATCATAAGGATGATGATGGGTCATAAAACGTAATTAAGATCAAATATTTTCTTCTTTACTTTTCGCTAAAATACGAGGATGCTTTCATGCTCTTACAGAAAGAAATCTTGTTAATCAGATTTTGATAAAACTTCCCACTAACGGAAACAAAAATCGTGACGTCAACCCTGGAATTCAACAAAAATACAACAAATTAACTGAATGAAGAGACAAAAAGACTGTAGCAGAATAAAATAAGAATCCAGCATGGGAACGTAATCAAAGGTCACTCCCGGCAAGGATTCAAAATTGAGATTATTTTTCTGTGAGGGGCCTGACAAATGTCCAAAATTTTCAGCTCTCGTGGCCCAAAAAACTGGACATCTGTCACATCCCTCACAGAAAAAATCTCATTCTTGAATTCTTGCTGGGGGTGACCCTTCATAAAGTCCCCATGCCGTATTCTTATTTTATTTTACTTCAGTCTTTTTGTCTCTTTATTCATTTAGTTTGTTGAATTATTGTCACCGTTTTCTTTTAAGCCTCTGTATTTTGCGCTCATCAGATACAATATGTTTATATTAATTTTCATTTGTCATATCCCTCACAGAAAAAAAATCCCACTTTAGAATCCTTGCCGGGGGGTGACTCTTCATAATATCCCCATACCGGATTTTTATTTTATTTTACTTCAGGTAAGGATTTACATGGAAGAGGATAACTATAACAACACCTAGAAATTATATTTCTTACTAAAAATATAATTTCTAGGTGTTGTTATAGTTATCTTTTTTTTAAAAAAATCTCAACCATAGAAGGCATATGTGGAGTCATGGTGAGGCCACCCTTCTCTAAGTGAGACCTTGCCAACGCCAGAAAAGTGGGGGGGGGTCTTTTTTTAGGTGTACAGTCTACAGACCTTGAACTGGGTTGAGGATAAGGTGCCATTCGTGCTGTGACGTCTCCAGTTCAGCAGGTTACGATTCAAATTCTGTGAGTCAAATGGACTCCAAGAATGAGGTAATTTGAACCACAGGAGAAAATTAAGTATCGTAAGGATCGTTAGCAGATTTTTTTTAACAAATTGGTAGAAATAAAAAGTAAGTCACGCAGGAATGTCAAAATTGTCAACTGATTCTCGAACATTCCCTCGTGTTGCAGCTTGCAAAAGATTGATTATTTACAAGTATGATTTTTAAAATATTATATTGAATTGTTGTGAAAATACATTTCAATAAATATATATTGCTCTTGTTTATAAAATACGCTAGCACTTTTCAAATACACAACAGTTAGAACAGGAGTCAAATTGATTCTATGTTTCCATTGAAGGGTACAGCAGTGATGCCCTAGTTCGGGCAGTGGCACATTTAACACTGCATTATGTTTTTCTCCCGAAAAATAGCTTTCAATTTGTATTATCCTTATTAATGCTTATATATCCATAATTTTGTAAATTGTTGAAAGTATATCTTCGAAATTGTCTTTAAATGTTACTTTTTTGCTTTTAATTAGTATCTGTCTTCAATAAGAATTTGCCCGCTAATCCCATCCGCTTCTTTCCATTACGGTAAAAAGAACAATCTTTACTGAATTATTACTGATCCAAGCCTGTGTACAAAACTGAAGTTGAGAGTGCAATTAGCGGCAAATATTGCGAATTTAATTCTTATAAATATCTGCAAAATAAAGTTTCGATATCATGGCGTTGTTTGAAAGCATAACGAAAAATTTCGGTTTCCCTATAAGGTACCGGTATATGTCAGTAAATGCCTCGGGAATATTTGCGCATTACGTCAAGGTTAAAAGACGACGATTGGCGAAAAGTATTAATGCAATCATCTTAATCAGTGATGAATTGTCAGCTATTAATTATGTCTCCCAAACTGATTGAGAACTCTCGTTATTTGAACGTTATGAATATTTTTTATTACTTTAAAATTTTCCGTTTACTGATATTCCATTAATATTCGGGGAGGATTCAGGCAATATGAAATAAACAAATTCATTTTTAACATCAATCTGTCATCGTTTTCTTTTATATATTCTTGGTGCCTTATTTAGATGAGGTTAGCTGAAAGTCATTAAACTCACAAAATATTTTATCGATTAACACCAGCATTGCGTAAAGAAAAGAATTCTTTCATAGCTATAAATCAATAAAATATTTCAATGGATAGTATGGTATTCATCCTATATTTATTTAAGCATCTATATTCCTCTTTAACTTGCCTATTAAGACGTAAATTGGCCAAAAGTGCGTTATCGTGTGCATTATCGAACATTTTGACAATCATTTATTCATATTTCTAGGGGGCGGTTATTCTCCTCAATGTATGGTAACCATGGTTTCTATTCAGGTAGATGAACTCTACTTGAGTTGTAATAGCAAAGTGGTAAAATTAGCCACATTTTCTATCTGGCCCTTTATTAGCCATAATTTAAGAAAAGGGTATTAGAATTTTTTTTGATTTTTTTAATGAAAAATATACTATTTCTGTAATGTTCTGTATCTATTCTGTTTTTTAAAAAATCAAATTGCAAAATGGCCATTTTTATATGATAACTTGAAAATCACCCATCATGGTATGACGGGTGCAAATTGCTCTTCATTCGAGAGATTTCCTATCAAATTTGTCGTGTTTAAATAGATATATATGCGAGAGAAATGTTTACCATTGATTGAAAACAAATAAAATAAACATATGTTTGATTGCAGGAAATATTTTTTTTACTTACATATTTCTTTATTCAAAAACCCTCTTGGTAAACAACATCCAGTGTGAAGTATTTTTCGTTGTTTGAGTTTTCCTTGTACTGCAGACGTCTAATCAAATTAAAGTACTTCTCTGCTTGTCAAACGTTGCCAAAAAATATTACCAAATTAAGTCATCACGATTGCAATACATAATCAGATGCATCGTGGCGTCCAAACCATATCACGCGTATGATATACCACTGACGCAATTTACTACTTTCTATTAAAAAAATGGAAATTAATTTGAAATATATGATTAATATAATTTAAAATTTCTCGGGAACTATTGATCGTAGCGAGATAAATTTTATATCAATAGATAGAAAATTTTATTTCACTATTTTAGAGCTATTAAATTTGAAATTAGAACGACAATTACTCTTTTAAATTTAAAATTACAGAAATTTAGGTGCTTTAACAATGAAATAATGCTTTTTAACGTCTCGCAGTGCTATGATGCGAGTTTTATTGTTGGTGACGCCAGAGTGTTACCGAGAGACATATCTGGGCTATTATATTAGTAATAATTGTGAAGTGTTACATTATAATATTAAATATTTATTATCTTTCAAGGTAAGATGCGTTAAGTTCAAATTCGGGTTTAAATTTTTATCTTAAAAATTACCGTTGTTTTATTAATCCTTTAAAAGAGATTTTGGTGCATCCTTTTTACAAAATTATACATTAATCTACATATTTGCTTAGTAGTCTGTTGTCTAGTTTTGTATACTGATGTATAATTAGATAGTTAAAATCTTTTAGTATAAATATTTATGAAAGAAATTTTGATTCGAACTTAGATAAATTATTCAAATCTACAAAATTTTCCTGGTATTTTTCAAACAATGAAAAGCATTAAAAGGTGTGTTTAAGAAGATCAATAATGTTTTTATTTTTAAGGGTAGTTTCAAGAGTTTGAAGTTTCTAGGTCCTTGTTTATCGTTTGCCTATTTTTCCAAGATGAATTACCCGACACAAGTTAATTTATCATGATTTACGACAATTTCTTCAAGTATCAAAGCTAGAGTTACGTCAAGTATCAAGGTAACAAAATATGTATAAAACATCGTATTATTTTTTTCCATTTTATGAAGCTTTCTTATCCAATGACTTCGGGTACACCCACATTACCGCAGACTACTACACATATGCAATCACAGAAACTTCACTGCGTATAATTACTTCCGAAGTTAACTTACCTCATCTACATTACAGATCACAGTGGCTGGAAATGCAATCTTGTGTTCTGATATGGACGCTCTACGGAGCTATTTTCGACGGTTTTTGACAAATCTATGTTTTTTGAAAGAATATAAAATTCCTCAAAGTAATAACATTTTCAACTATTTAAATGATGCAGACGAATGAATTTCTGCGAATGATCGCATCAATAATTGAAATGAAAACTATTTTTAGAAACACACTTTCATTAGTTTTCTAAACAGTATTTTTTATTTTAATTATTTTCTACGTTTTAGCCTTTCATTTATAATTTATTATAAATATTACAGAAACTTGGAATCATTTTTTTTTCAAATTCATTACCAGATGGCACCACGTGTATGGAATCAAAATATAATATAATTATTCTATAAATTTATAATTAAGTTCTTAAAATATTAAAATAGTATATTGCCATCTAGATTAGAACACACAAGTGTGCAAGATATGAAACCACTGGTACAATAATTCGCAATGAATTACAAATTTCCATTTTTACAAACATGAAACAAATCGAGTTCAAAAAAAGTGTAATAAAGTAAGACCATATTTATGTGAACATGAAATGCTCATGAGCAAATTGTAATGAAGTACCCAAATGAAAAATAACTGATAGATAATTATTCTTTACAAAGGAATTTATGAAATTACTTAAGAAAAAAATTAGTATTTTCAGCTGAATGAAAGATTTTATGATTAAAAATCTTAGTACTTTATTATATTTATGATTTATTTGCTGATAATTATAATTTACTTGCGGCTTTTTAATGCAATGAAATATTTATGGTGTTTTAATGTGTTTTGCTAATATACAAGGAAATAAGAATAAGGACATTTCTGTTATAAACTGAAGTGTTTTATCACCAAAAAATTCTAATCATATGTGCATTGTGATTATGATTATTTCAAGGATGAGGTTAAAGACTCTTTTTGATAAAATCAGCTGGCTGTGTTATTTTTTCTTTGAAATTTAACATCACTTGCTTATTAACATGAAACTATTATGTTGTTTAATCAAAGAAATCTTTTCAGTGAAGGAAATTTTTCATCAATTTTCTTTTAATTCGCGAGATCTATTATCCATTAATTAACAGTTTAGTTTTCTTCGTGAAATGTTTCCTTCTGATGAACTAACCAAGACTGAATATGTTCAATAATTTATCAGAAAATTTTCTACCAGCATGAAGTATTCCATCTAGAAAATTTCAAACTTTCTAGATGGATGGACAAATTGCAAACTATCTGTTGTTGATTTTTCAGATTCACATCAAATTTCAGGTCATTACTCTAAAGTGAGAAAAACAAAGATATAAACTTCCTCTAACGTATAATTTGTGAGTAAAAAAAAGTGCGGTTTAAACGATTTGTACTTGCGCAACGATGTCAAGAACACGTACCAAGGCGCAGATGATTTCAAAATCTAGCAACCGAAATGTAGAATTAGGAAAAGTAGATATTGCTTCTATTTTTTCGCAGTTGCCTCATTATTCTTTAAGACAGTTAAGAAACTGACTTTCGCCATCATTTTAATTTGCGATTTCTTTAATGACATATGTTTATGAAACATTCTCCAGAAAACTCCAGATATGAGATTTTTAAAAGCTTTCTTCTATAAATTTCAATCAAATGCTGGTAGCTCAAAAATTTCATGTGGAACTTAAACAGTTGTGATTTGTTTGAGGAAATGGAATGGAAAGAATTTGTAAAAATGAGTAGAAAAGTGGTTGTAACTTTTTTTGTATGTATTTAGAAATTTAAGTTAAAAATTGCTTCTTTTCTCAATAATTGTTGACCTAAAAGAAAAGAAGCCATTATTTCAATTTTCGATTTCTTTAATGGCATATGTTAGCGAAACTGTCTCCAGAAAGCTTTAGCGATGAGATTATTAAAAGGTTTTGTCTATTCATTTCAATAAAATGCTGATAGCTCATAAATTTCATCTGGAATTCAAAATACTTGTGATTTTTCTGAGGAAATGGAACAGAAAGAAATTTTCAAAATTATTTGAAAGCTGGTTGTATCTGTTTTTCCATATCTTTAAAAATTTACTTATTTTTCAGAATCACTGATGACTCATGAGAAGGGAAACCCTTATACTCTTTTATTGGTTTGTTTTTATTCTTCCAATTGGATATGGAATTATTGTTTTGTGCTCATATCTTGTACTGGATTTTAAACTTTCTTTGAAAAGTTATGGAAGATTTCACTTAATGCAACTAAAAAACACAACTTAGTTCTTCTTGTACTGAAATTAAAGATCAGCAGTGGTTGTATAAAAGTAAATAATTTTTTTATTAAATTTCTAAAAATGTACTTCTATGGTGTATTTCTATTTTAAGCCTTCTTTGATCATTTATGGAAGATTTCAGTTCATCCAACTAAAAAACACAGCTTACTTCCTCTTGTTCTGAAGTTAAAAGTCAACAGTGATTCTAAAAAAATAGGTGATTTTCTTATAAAGTTTCTAAAAATGTATTTCAATGGCGTTTCTTTCTCGTTAATGAATATTAAGTCTCCTTTGAACCTCTGTGGTAGATTTTAATTCATCCAACCAAAGAACAAAATTTATTTTCTCTTCTAGAGAAAATAAATAATACTGGTATCAATAGATACCGTAGAGAATAAGCAACTTTCAAGTTAAACTTCTGAAATAAAATAATAATTCCCAAAAACGAAACAAACAAGAAGAATAAAGCTTTCTAATCCTTTTTACAGATTCCTCCTATCACCTATGCTTACAAATTTAAAAGTATTTTTGATTTTACATGAATTTTCTGGACACCCTGTGTGGTCAGCAAAAGCATTCGATGGACGGCCATTCAGGCTTTAACCTATCAAATTTATTCTTTTTTCTGATAGAGCTACTTTTTTCGATATAATATTTGGGTATTTTTTTCTAAGGTGAATGTTTTTCGCAGCAAAGAAATTTCTACGTCTTGCCCGTTATACCCTAATTCTCAGACATATACTCGATACTCAAACACATAAAATTTTGGCAATTCAAATTTTTCCACTTGTCATTTCTCCTAGGTGGGAAAAAAACTTTCAAGACTCACAAAGTCAAAGTTAAATAAGAAAATGAAGCAATAATTGGGCGTAATTTGCAATTAGTGGCCAACTACAATTTTATGAATTTCATATTCTTAATTGAAAACTCTACCAAAGTGCGTTAGTTTGTCATCCAAAATCGAACGAATTGCAATATATTGAACAAAAAGAACTCTTACTTCGGTCATTCACCACCTCTCCAAGCCACGCAAATGACGTATTGGCACACTCGATTCCATTCAATTTTTTAACACATCCATTAAGACAAGTCATTCACGACCGGTTCACACCACGCAAATGCATCCACTGCCACTCACTCACCTCCGCCTTATCCAATTTCCTCAGTGAACCAAGCTCCTCCTCCCAAGTCTCTTCTCCTCTTCTTCACCCTAGACCTACCTATCGCCAGGAGAAAAAAACCTAACCAGGATTGCCTCAAATAGATGAGTCGAAGAAATGAGGGATACAGATATAAATCAATCGCAATATTTGGCAACCTAAGCGCACTTCCGTTAGGCGAGGAATTCGTTTTTGAACGAATTACAAAGAGAAATGAGACTTCCGCCGGTTCTATCGACGCCAAATGAAATTCCCTTACCCCCAAAATGCAGTAGAATATCCCGTTTCCACAACGACCGCCACAGGCATGTCTGGTGTCTGGGGTTTTTCTCGTGGTGGTAAAACAGTACTCTCGCCGCCTTTATGGCCCGGCAATTCAAATGGATTGATGGATATTAGGACAGGCTTCTTTATTGTTTAATTATATTAACGTCCCGTTTTGAAGCAACATGAGAGCTATTTTGGGACGGGCGTCATAATTTTGAACAGCAGTCAGATGACGAGGATGACACTTGAACTGGCACCCCCTCTCCAAACTGCCGCGCCACACCAGCGGAAGGGCATTTGCCCCCCGTACGTATGGTTTAATGTTCAACAGTCTCACATATACAGTAGGTCTTTGGTCGAATCGAATTTCGAACCTAGAACTCTTCGGCGCGGAACTCTTCGACCGATACCCTACCGTTAGGCTACAGCGGCCTTTCAAATAATTGTAAGACAAGACCTTCATGCCTCCCCAAACCAACCGCGAGTTTCTTTATTTTTGTCTGTTTTGATTAGTAAGACATATAATATACCACATACAGGATGGTGCATTATCACGGGGAGGGATAAATTATTTACAGGATGACAGACAGTTAATCCCCCTGAGGGAATGAAATGCTATTGGTAGAGCATTCATTGGTAGAAGAACTGTACCAGCGAGTACCAAGAAATTTCTACTGAAACGGGATTTGTACCACCCATAAGGAAAAAACTGTAGAACAATTTGTTGGCTATCCAACATTCCGCTCCACAAAACGCCAATTTTAACCGGTTTTTCATATTGACATGGAACGGTAGAATTTATGTTGCGTAGAGTTGTCATAAATGATCAGCCTTAACATCCAATAACAAGTTTTTGATAAAGCAGCGTTAAAATTATTTCTACGAAATTATCTATGTCTCAAAACTTTTGTAGTTGGTTCCTTATTACATAATTATGTCCAATAAATAATACACGGTTTGGAAATTTAATAGTAGCAACCATATAATTGCAACTGACGCAATATGGGTATTAGCTTGAACTTTTACAGTCCTTCCTTGTAGTCACCAGAACTCTAAAAGCCGTAGAATACCTAAATTGACCATTTTTTCCCTCAAAACTGGACATTTTTTTAATTTTTAGGTAATATTATGTGAATTTAAGAAAACGCATATTTCTTCAGTTTTTATTTATTGATAAAAAGAACCGGAATAAACACGTGAAAATAAATAATTCATGTGATCTTGAACTTTTCTGAAGAAAACGTTTTTTCTTCAATATACTTGGTGTTGATTCAAAAAAAGAATGAAATCCTTGGCAGGATTTCTTAAAATTTACTTTGGTAATTAACGTTTCTTTATAAACTACGACCTGCAACTGTGTTTCCTAGCTCGCCCACAACTTATTCATAAGAATAAAGACCCTTTCTAAGGGTTCATTAGTGCCGGGCGGACATTGGATATATTCAATAATTATACGAAAGTTCGTACGATTTAAATTATTAGCGTGAAAGTGTTTGAACAGTTCCACCCAACGACTTTCGGTTTAAATATTCCCAGTGTTTCATTCTGTCACTTCATGCGGTGTAATAAAGTTCAAACTAAGTGCGAAATAGGAGGCTTCTGACCAACTTACATATGTGTGATATATATATATATATAGCGCATGCTCCGTCATCGACGGGTTACTAGACATTACCGTTGGATTTTTTTTATTTTTGGCACCTTCTTGTTTGAAATTATTTTCGTGGGTTGCTCTCTTTCTGAAAACGAGACATTTGGGCTTCCCAAAGCTGCTCTTGGAGACAACGGGACAGGCTAGCAGAAAACGGGACGTATGGTCACATTAAGAATACCTGAAGTAACACCAGTTCGGCTGTGGTTCGGATGGAACGCTCTATCGCTTTAGGTATCTCTGTGATACTTCAATAGCGAATGAGACGAAGTGGTTCCTTCTTCTTTGGAATCAAATTATGATCACTGGGGCTTAAATCTGGATAGAGAAACAGCGAACCCCAAAACAATCGATCCCGGGTGTCTATCGAACACTTCCCGGGATTCTTAAAGCGATAGACAGCTCTAGATGAACCATCAGCACGACTGGAATTTCTTCGGGTATTCCATGACTTCTAGAAGAGTTGTATACATCGCTGGTGACAACATCGAAAGAGTTTAACGTTCGCATAGATCGTAATTATATGGTTACCACTTTTAAATTTCCAACCTTCGTAAATGGATAATTTCGGCTATTTTAATTATTCATCAAATTTTAATGAGATATTTTTATGTTAGATCAGGTTTTTTTTAATGAGAAGGTAATTTCCTATACTACTTTTGCTTCCATCGTAGTTAAAGATACTAAGACATCCGTATACTAAAGAAGGCTCTATAAAATTGTTGCCCCTTATAAAAATTTGGTGCAAAAATTGTGGCCCCAGTATTGTACTTTCTTGGGGGTGCGTTGGATCCCGGGTTAAAGTAGCCTTTATTATACAAAATAAATATAATTATGTACGATGAATTATATTTTTAGAAAGGTTTATATAAAATCGATAGAATTCATTCTTTTGAAAGCTGAATGACTAAATGTGCAAAATTTAAATTTTAACACGAAAAGTTGTACTTACTTTATAGTTGGACTATTAACCTTGAACGTCAAATTGGAAGCGTAAATAAAAAAAAATTCTAGGCAATTTACTAAGTTTTCCTGAATTTTAAACTATTAAATAACCTAATCAACTAACCGCAAGTAAATATTACCATATACCGTTTGAAACTCAACTAACTTTCAGATGCTATTATTTCCTTCACTTTAAAGTAAAAATTGTGTTGTTCATTGAAATGAAAAGAGCATGTAATTGAAATAAAAAGAGCATGCAAAAGTGCAAGAAACGATTTCTTACAACTTAAGAATTCTCAATTCTGGTTTTCTAAGAACTGTAATGATTAATTTGAATAATTTTAATCTTGGTGATTTGCTAAAGCATTAATATCCATTTACTTATGGTTATTTTAATATTTCAGGGCATTTATTTATTCACTAAAACATGTACAAGACTATAATCCTTTAATCCATAAACTTCTTTAAAACTGCAAGTTATTCATTGCTCCTGGGCTTGTGAAGTCAGTGTCCTCTTTCTTCTTTAAATACGTTTTTGAGCTTGCAATCGTCAGATGACGTCAAAGCTACTTTCCTATAAAAGAATATAACCAACCAACGTATCCGAGAACAAAGAAATCATTGTTTAAAATCAGATGCTAATCTTTTTTCCCGCCCAACGAATAGCGCTGGAGGTGCCAAATTCACTGGCACACTTTTCCGGTCATATATTTAGTTCTTTATTTCTCTCCAAAATTTTAAGCCTTAAACAAAGTGAGCCAAGATCTAGATATAAAAGTGCACGTGCGCAGAGAAACATGACAACCTTTGTCGAGAAAAATTGAAAGGGCGTGAAAATCTGACGCATCGCTGTGTCTGGGTGATTTTTTTGAATCATTCACTAGACGTCAACACTTACTCATTGGTAGAATAACAGGGAATGGTATCAAAAGAGCAAATCTCCGTTGGTAGAGCTACGAAAAAGATTTAATTTTCATGCTGTACACAGGGTGATCCAAAAATCCGGAGTAATCTTAAAAATCAACAATTCTCAAAAGAATGAAAATAGAAAGATGCCGTTTGCACAGACAAGGTGAAAATGAAACTGTATTTTTTTTTTCTTTTCTTTTTTTTGTATCGAAAACATATTTGAATCGGATGTTTGAAGAAGGAAGCGAATTCAAAAACTGTTTTCTCGGGGAAATAAAATAAGAAGTTCCATTTATTTCTTATTTATTATTTTTAATAAAACTTTTCTATGAGATTTTTTACTTCAGTAGTTTATACTTAGCGGTTTTCGCTCCTTTTTTAAAAGCTAACAATGACAGTCTATTATGATAAACATTTTGTAAACTCTCTGAGGGTTTCGATTTATTAGCTCTTATTTCCTTCCTCAAACTGCTCACTCATTTATTGGTGGCAGAGCTTAAAATTTAAAAAACCAGATTGCTTTGCAATTGTCTGATCTACGCATTTCATAGGATAAGACATTGAGTGGACAAATATTCAGTGTATCGTTCTCCATTCAAAAGCTCTGTTGTCATATAAGGAATCACACCGTTTCACATTATTAAGCAATATTTCTATCACTCCTGCTCTGCCATAACAACAAATATGAGTTGTAGTGTTGCTGTCTATTTGAAATGGAGACACCAGATTTTAGAAAAATAATTCTATTTTGGACATAGGACATATAAGACAGACAACACACATAAAAGATACAGTGCGATACGCTGCACTTAAAAGTCAGAGCTATTCCAAAAAAATAACAACCGCAACTAGGCCTAAACGTCTCACCTCGCTTCTCGAGGTCGCCACCAAAACTGACTCGTTTACAAAAAGCAACCCTAGACTAGCAAGGAGTTGCGCCAAGCGTCCGATCAACCATCGCCAACGGTAGCCAAACATTACCTGAGTATAATCTAAAAATATTTAAAAATTATTTATATACAGTCTGATTCAGGAGTCAATTTTAAAAATTAATAATTCACAAATGAATGTAGAGAAAAAAGTGCCATTTGCCCTTAAGGAATGGATATGAGACCGGATTTTTTTCTAGCGAAACCAGATTCTATTGGTCGCATAGTTTAAAATTTAAACTGTCAGATGTTCCTGTAGTTATATGAGCAATGTGTTGCATAAGATAAGACAATGGGCGAAGTAAAGACTTACAAATGTTCAATGTGTCGTCCGCCATTGAAAAGCTCGACTGTCATACAAGGAATCACACTTTTTCACAGTATTAAGTAATATTTCTGTCACTCATGCTCTGTCATAACAGCAAATATGAGTATGATCTCAAAATAGTTAAAAATTATTTATAAACAGTCTGATTCAGGAGTCAATTTTAAAAATCAATAATTCACAAATGAATGTAGAGAAAAAAGTGCCATTTGACCTTAAAGAATGGATATGAGACCGGATTTTTTTCCCCACGAAATCAGATTTTATTGGTCGCATAGTTTAAAATTTAAACTGTTAGATGTTAGTGTAGTTATCTGAGCAATGTGATGCATAAAATAAGATAATGCGCGAAGTAAAGACTTGCAAATGTTCAAAGTGTCGTCCGCCATTCATCAGCCTAGCAATCAGATCCACACATTTTGAAGGACAGTATGATAAAACATGAGAAATGGAAATGTTGCTTAATGATGTTAAAAAATATTGTTCCTCATCTGACAACTGGACTCCCGAATAAAGGACGCCATACTGACTATTTGAAAGAATTCGCCCTCACCATTGGCTTAACCTACAATCTGGTGGTATAAAATGCAAACTATTCTACCAATAAATTCTGGCTTCGCGATGGGCAGAAAGTTGTGATTCCAAAAATGCACCGAACTTTGGTTAAACGTGGATATTCACCAAAATGCCGAGATTGAATTATTTTTGTACTGTTTATGATACTTACGTCATGTATACATCATATCGAAATCGTTTGTTTCCAAACTCATATTACACATAACTAATTGCTTAATTTTTTGGAATCCCTCATTCTAACTCTTTCTTGAGACCAGACATCACCGAAAATAGTCGCAAAATATAAAAATTATCGAAACGTTTTGTTAAAATAATTTAACTGTCTGATTTTTTTATTAATGTTTTATGAACCTTGACAAAGTGATGAATCGGCCGGAACATCTCGACCAGTTTCAAAACCAGAATAATCCGGATCTAATCGGAACGCATGACTATTCCATGAGAAATTTAAGAAAGACAAAAAGAAAAAAAAAGTATTTATTTACCTTTTTTTCTTTCTTATTAGAATTAGAAATATATAATTAATATTTAGCATTTTAATATTATCCGTGGGTGGTAACTAATGACGCACTTCAGAAGGTTATAAATATTCAAAATTGTCAGGAAATAACCTTTATCAATCGGCACATTTGTAATTTATCATACCGTTTTCATAACCGCATGGATAAAAAGTTGACAAGGTTGGGTGTTGCTCAAATCTTGGCGTCTAATACTTCAATATAAGCATGCAAGAATTTTCAAGATTAAAAGCCAAGGTCGATCGTAAACTTAAGAGCGAAGGTTTTTATTAACATTTGTTTATAATTTTTATTAGTTCTACATAGAATAAAGAATTTGAGATCTGAAAAGGATTTATTCCATATACGTAATAGATTATTTAGAGTTTTCTTAGGCCGCGATGGTCTAGTGATAAGGTCTCTGTTGTGGGGCCGGAGGGTTCCAGATTTGAAACCCGATTCCACTGAAAATTTGCCGTGTATGGGGCCTGTTGCAAGATAAATCATACGTAGTGGTCAAACGTCCTCCCGTTGGTGTGGCGTGAAAGCTTAGAGAGCGTGTGCCAGCTCAGGTGTCGTCCTCGTCATCTGACCGTGGTTCAAAATTACGAGGTCCGTCCGAAAATAGCCCTCGTGTTGCTTCAAAACTGGACGCTAATATAACTAAAAATAAAACCTATAGTTTTTTTTTTTCGTTTTTTTTAATTCTATCATAGGAAATGAGTATATTTACTATTTTTTTTAATTTTTCGAATTTATGTTCCTATTCAAGAGAATAAAAGTTGAAACATTTATAGAATAGAATTTATACTGCCATTTTTTGATGAAAAAAATGTTTGGAACATTTTAATAACTTTGAAAATATTTGCATGTACTTATTTCTCGTCATCTCATGTTTTGGTCAATAATCCATGAATATTTTTTAAAAATAGAAAATATTAACTCTTTGCATTTAAACTCCTTTTAAAATCTGTGATATCTTCTATTTACTTTCTGTTGTAAATTTCTATGTATTTTGGTCTGTACAATATGCAAATGTATTTTTAAATTGCGTATTTTATGTTATCTGTATAAACAAGTTGTTGAGTTTCAAAGAACAATAACAGATCTAGATATTTAACTGAAAATCTTCAGGGTAGTTTTTTTTTTCTAAAATATATCAAAATTTCAAAATCTTTCATCATTTTTAGGCAATCATTTAAATTTATAAATCGATGAATGTGACAAAAAATATTGATGCAAATGTAATCTAATAATAAATGACATTTTTTTACATTA
Source organism: Araneus ventricosus (assembly GCA_013235015.1). Classification (NCBI taxonomy): domain Eukaryota; kingdom Metazoa; phylum Arthropoda; class Arachnida; order Araneae; family Araneidae; genus Araneus; species Araneus ventricosus. Next base: position 14,008 of record BGPR01012900.1, on the reverse strand, counting down.
AGTAATATTATAAGATTGTGAATAACTTTCGATAACTTTTAATAAGCATTCTTCGTTCAATTCTATGAAGTTAGTAGATTTCATTACAAATCGTCTTGAGTTGTATAAAATACTTAAGATAAATAAATCAAACCTAAATATTGTGATTTCTGTCGGTTGTAAAAGTTAACAAAAGCACAAAATTCTAAAAGTCAGCTGGCGGTCATACACAAAAAAATTAATGAAATGCCTACTTAAAGCAAAAACAAAAATTTAAAACACGAGATTTGCGTCATTTTTGGCCATGGAACTAACTGCTCAAGGTTACATACCCACATCTACTGATTTAAATACTTTTCTGCTGTTTTTTCTCCCTAACAAAATCCTTATTACATCCATGTTAATCATCTTACAGAACAAAATCTTTCTTTATAAAGCTAAACTGCTAAACTTACTTATCTATCTACCACCACATGGAAACAAGCAATAATTCCTGTTTGCTACTATGTGATAACATTACATTGGAAAAGCAATTCATTTATATGCGAAGAATTTATTCATACCTTGTTTAATATATATAACCTTAGAAGTGAGTTTCTAACAGAAATCGTTTTAAATTAAATTCAGAATAAAAGTTTGAGCTATTGTAATTTAAAACATCTATATTGGTTATTCAAAAAATAGTCGTATAACAATCTTCTGGAGGGTTTTTTTTTCTAATTTTTTTCACAAACTTTTTCTATTACATTAAAAATTACAAGTAAAACCTACCGAAAGTTTCGTACATTCAACCTCCCCGCCCACCAAAAAATTCGACGGGGGGCTGTCTGTTCAAAATGGCCGCTGGGATTGAGGAGCGTAAACTTACTTACCTTATTCAACTGTGACTTTCCGTGACTAAAGTAGCTCTATGTGACTATAGTAACTCTATGTGACTAAAGTAGCTCTATGTGACTGGAGTAGCTCTTAACTCTCAATTTATGTGACTGATTATTGATTTCGGTTGGGCTTTTTTTGCGAAAAAAATTCTTGTTTTCAAATGTAATATATTTATTCATGTTATTAATATTGTATACAATTTCTGTTAGTAACAATCTTATGTAAAATTGAACGACGGTATGAGAAATAGCAAACGTAATTCAACAATTTTGGAGTAAAATTTCCAGTGAACGAAAGATCGATGAATGAATTGCGATTCTTAGCGATTTTCACAGTCTTTGCAACTCGACTGTGACTAACCGTAATTCCAAATTCTAAAATTCTTTTTGAAATCTTCAATGTCTACCTTTCTCTGTTAAATGAAACTCAAATCAATTCTCTATGTTATTTGGTTGCGGAACTATAAGCGTTTAACTTTACCACGAAAAGCGTCATAATTTTTTCCTTTCCCGACACCCCATTAGACCACTATAGAGGGACGTAAATTTAAGTCAAAAAAGGATTTAATCTGTTTTTGCGTTGCTAAACTTAAATACCCAGCGAAGTATATACCTAAAATAGAAAGGACAGTTTATTGATGTGATCGTATTTACAATTTACACCCCTTCTATACAACATTTGATGTCAGAATGCAATCATCTTGAATTTTTTGTTTGTCATTTTCGGTAATTGATGCAACAATATTGTTAGATTTAGAGCTTAAAAACAATCAACAGAAAAAATCGAATAAATTTTAAAAAAATTCTTAACTAAAAAATTATACTAGAACAACATAAAAAAACTAAAATTATTTTTATTTATAAACAATACAATTTATAGAGTAAAATTTAGAAAAAAATGAATACAATGCTTAAGTAGCGCGTAATTGCAGCAGCAAAACAAAAAAACAGAGAACAATGGAAATCAAGATCATACAAAAGAAAGCCAAAAAAAATAATAAAAATAAACTTAGAGTTAAACGAAAATAACCAAAAAACAAACAAGGAATCCATTCTAGTCCACTTTTTCAAGGGCTAAGAACTATTTGAAATGGATTCAAAATATTAATTGGGAAATTTTTCTGTAAGAAGCTAGCATTACGCCAAACGTAGCTTCTCATAGCCCGAAATTTTCCCAAACAAAGGACAATGTAGATCTGAACATCAAAAAGCAAATTTCAAAAGAAAGAGAAAAAACACACACATCAAAACGCTAATATGATTGATTAAAAATATTAGTCATCTGGCTATGTTAAAATAGCCTTCATAAATAAAAAACTTACCCTATGCCCATAGTTTAGAAATGAGAAAAAAAACCTTAATATGATCACAAGCCCACTCTAATTTTCTCCAAGAAGGAGGAGTTATTAAAGAAAATACTAGTCCCACGGCGCCGTCTATATTCAAAGAAACAAAACAGAAGAGGCAGAAACAGGAATTTTTTAGGGAATGAAACCAATCCAGACATATTAAGAAAAAAAGCCCTTAGTTTCCATCCATGCCTCAATGAATTTGATTTTTTTTAGATTGTATATTCCAGACTTCTCTCAAGGATAAAATCTTCAATGCCGTGAATATTAAAAGGGAAATGTTTGTCATTGAGAGATTTTAAAAAAACATAGGAAGATCTTAAAAAATCATTTCTATTAATGCATATTTTTTTAATTCTGTTAGCTTGACTGAAAATTACGTCTCTAAATACTCTAGAATCTATATTGGGATGAAAATCACAAAGATCGTTACACTTGAAGTTAAATATTCAGCTCTTTTATCATACAGGCCAATCAAAGTTTTTTGCTTACTAATCTCAATTTTAATATCTAAAAAGTAACCTTTATTTTGATGGCAGTTCGCTTAATTAAGTTTAAGTTCTTTTGGATAACAATTAATAATGAAATCTAAGTTGTCAGAATTTAAAATAAGCAAATCATCTATGTATCTGTACCCGAAAATTAGATGATTTCTAATAATTTTATCCTCAAAAAGTGCAAGAAGATATTGGCTAGTGAACTAGAGAATGTAACACCCATCGGAATTCCTGAAATTTGTTTAAAATAATTAATACCGTATAATACTCTTAAAAACGCTACATAGAGTTTTCCATGAGTAAACACAGCATTTTAGCAAGAATAATCCAGCTGTTTGAAGCGTTTGTCCTCTTTGAACCATTGACTTATGGACAGTCATTGTAACGGTAACTTTCAGAGGAAACTGTCTTCTGGTCATTTGAAAAGACATGGTTGGATCGTATGGGGTGAAGCTAATTCGTGATATGGCAATAATTTGTCCAGAGTCAATCAACCGAGTAGTCATGGAGGTGCGTGTCGGACATTCTTGCCCGAATAATTAAGCTCTGCTTAGCAATTAAATTTTCTTATCAACATGACAATAATGTTTTTCTTCAAAATTAATTTTTGTTTCGGCAAGTTTGATGGATTTATGCTATTTAAGAATTCTAGAGGATACAACAGATTATCATGACCCTCGTCGGATTGTAGAGAATCACAGCTCTAGTAAACTTTTCAGTCTCCTTTTACAATGTTTCGCACAATGTGTTGGTTGTTTTTTGTGCAATCTTCAGTTTGCAGGTATAATATGTCTGTACTGATAAAGTCGTTGGCATTTTTGGAATAATTCAATTGGCATTGTTTTAATTATTTAATTTAAATTTCAAAGAAACAATGTACACTGCCGGACAAATGCTAAGTACGCATCACAAAATTCAATGTAGCATAACATTAAGAGGTTGTGGAGGCCCAGCAATATAAAATATTATTGCCACACTGTTCGAGCATTAGAATAAAGATCATTTATTGTTCTGGAAAATACAGAAAATTTTGAAACATCTGAAAGGAAAAAGGTGTCTATTTGATGCTACGTACGGAGAAACGGAAAAATGCGTATGAATGAGAGTAGGTATTGCTTCGCAACGGATTCGGAAATCCTCCGCGCTTTTGCGCATGCGCCGGGTGGAGTTATTTTCATCAAAATAAGGGGAAAGTGAAGAATGGAAGGGTGATGTTTACATTTTACTGAGCGTGATCTAACAAAGAAGTCCGAAAATGCTCTCGTATGACTCATTACTTGACACCCCTTTCCGGTGTAAAATCTTCCAAAAGTAGTAGTCTCGGAATCCGTTGCTGAACAGTACCTTTGAGAAAGGTGTCAGTACGGGATATATCTACCGTGGAGTGTGATGCAACATTCCACACATAGTCTCCACTGTGGTGCGACGATTACTTTTTGCCTATAGAACAACGAACCTGTCACCTGCAGACATCGTACTTCTAAGACGACCTTGTGACGCTTGCTACACATTCCAGTTATTTTAAATGCTTTCCACAACCGTGAAACAACGATGTGGGGGATGCCGAACCCCCTGGCAACATCTGTTATTTTTCGCCTTTCTTCGATCTTTCCAATAATACGGTCGCGAGTAAAATCATCTAAGTGATATCAGGAAGACATACCTCAAAATTTCAAGTTCGTCAATTAAATCTTTCCCCTCAAAACTTTCATTTGGAACAATAACTCTTCACACGCGTCAAATTCTTTAAATCTTTTATCACGTGACGAACAGGCGTGGATAAGATAATTTGCATACACACACCTATTCTTCCTGTATCCCATACTTATTGTAATTATCCACATTTTCCCTTCTTTCATTTTGTGGTTGCTATGAATAATACTGTCATCCGTCCTTAGCAATTCTCCAACAGTGTATTTTAACGTAAGCTATGTGTGCTATGTCAGAAGTCAGTAAAAAATTATATCCTCTGATACCTTATTCATCGCGTTTGGCTTTGTATTATTTGAGGAAAAGGGGTATTGACAACAGAAATAATATAATGAAATGAAGAAATAACAGAATGAATAGAAATAATCAATGAAACAAAAGCGGCATTGTTCTTCTTATGGAAATGTCACACAATCGGGAGAAAGTAGGTAAAATCTGATAAGGTCATTTCAAACACAAAACTGCCAATATTGAGAAATTATTTCAACACAATGGTATTAGTTAGGAAGCAAACGAATTTTAAAACTCGGTTCAATTCAAAATATTTTGATTAAAGGCGAAAATCAATATTGTTTCTCTTGAAAATGATGTAGACAACAATATACAAGAAAATATACAGGGAAAATATTTATATGATTATAAAAAATAGTCTGCATCCGATACTAACCTTATGAAAATATTCTTAAGGATTTTTTTTAAAAAATAGAACTGAAAACAATGAACGGAATAAAGCTTTTAATAACTAAGAAAGTACAAAAATCCCAAGCTGAAGAAAATGAATTTAAGTGTTGGAAGCAGCAATAAATTAAAACTATTTTAGCTTAAATAAATGCTTATAATTTCTAATATGCTTATAATAATAAAAAATCTAGGAAATTCAAAAAAATTTAGAATTTCGTAAATTTGTTATCTAATGAAATAAAAATCCAAAATTCTATATTTTGACAGAATTTGCTAGTTTTGGGTGCTCCAATGCTTTAAAAAAGGATAATCAACAAAGAAACGTGAAAATCTACCATCAATATTAAAATTTCTGAAGAGTTTAGCAGAATGAAAATTAAATTCTTATATTTGTATACACAATCTATACCAAACTTTACTTCAAATTAATATGTAGAATTATACAATTAACCAGCCCCGCTTTTAATTTCGTCATTATTTTCAGTGAGAACTTTACAATTAATTCGTTTAATTAAGTCTTGTTTGGGGGCATCATGTTGAAAGCCACGTATATAACAGTAGGCAATATTTTAGTCAAAATTCAAGCGCTATAATCAACAAATTTAGCTCACTTCAAGCAAGTTATGCAGATCTCTGAGAGTTAAGGCACGCACGTTTTTGCGGAAGGGGAAGAGAAAGCAAAATATCTAAAAATATTTAAATAAAATTATGAAAATGACTTTCCTCGTGCATTTATATTTTGCATACGACATTATATTAGGTTAAGGAAAATTTTCTAAATTAATTAATCGTAGTTTTATTCCACGTGAGTGCTCTCCTTCCGACTTTCAAGTACACTTACACAATATGGCGTGTTTTCTGTTTAGCTTCGTTGTAAAATGAAGATAATCGAATGTGCATTTTTAAACCTCTTCCCTCTGACCAACCGGGTCCAAAATTTGACAGACTTCTAAAATTTTGTTTTCAAGAGTATATACCAAACATCATTTATCTATCTCGCTGCATTTTTGAGTTATTGTGTTCATATACACAAGAATTGACATATGGTCAAATCTTTGACGAATTTCTTCCCGACTTTGATGCAAATCTGCAATTTTGTTAAAGGTACCATTTACTAAATTTCATTTTGACATAGACTTACGTCTCCCTATAGTGGTCTAATGGTGTGTCGGTAAAGAAAAAAATAATGACGCTTTTCGCGCTAATGTTAAACGCTTATATCTCCGCAACCAAATAACATAGAGAGTTGGTTTTAGTTTCATTTAACAGAGAATGGTGGGCATTGAATATTGCATAAAGAATTTTAGAATTTGGGATTACAATTTAGCCACAGTCGAGTTTCAAAGTTGGTGAAAATCACGAAGAATTTTACATAAATAGAGTCACATAGTCGCACTAGACTAATATTCACTACAAACTATAGAGTTAATAGTCACATACAGCTATTTTAGTCACAGAAAGTCACATTTGAGTAAGGTAAGTAAGTCTACGCCTCTCAATCCCAGCGGCCGTTTCGCAGAGACAGCCTCCCATCGATTTTTTTTAGCTGGTGCCATTTTTGAGTTACGCAGTTCACAGACATAATTCTAAAATTGTTTTTTTTTCGGACTCAAAGAAATAAATCTGAAACATTTGGTTTCATCAAAATCTCGAGGTTGAATTTTTTTGACGATTATAATTCTTTCCCTTTGTGTAATTCATAAACAAGAATGCAAAAATAGTCCTTTTTCAAAAAAAATCACGTATTATAAAGATGTATTAAGGAATTTGTCCTACACTAGATTTAATGCATTACTGGTGTCGTCTTTCCTTATGGGAAACCAAGTTGTATAATACTTGAATCAGCACGGAAGGCCAAGCATGAAACAGCCCTCGTTACTTCTCATTTAACGAATTTGGAGGAGGATTTCAAAGTGCAGTTTCACGATCAAGGTAATCCCAAACATGCTTTGTAGAATTTAAATCAGGTCAACGCTAGGGAAACTCCATTCAATCATCATTAAGAAGATATTGATTGACAAACCTATCTTCTATGACTGAAAATAACAATAATTTCTGTCTGTAATGAAAACTCACAAAATGGAGCCGGGTAGGCTCAGGATTTAAATCACATCAACGAGAAGACCATTCTATTGGATGGATGCCATCATCAAAAAGTTTCATAAACCTATCTTGGGTGACCCAGCCTGATCATTAAAAGTAAAGAAATATTCTCTATATTCTTCTCTAAAATCAAAGAATTCCGCTCTAAAATTAAAATCAGTACATGCTAGATGCGTATCTACTAACTCCGCATTTTTGAAACCGTTTAATTCTGCAATCTCTGTGGATAGATTTTCAAGAGCTGTTTCGAATAATTCCATTATCATCTCTCACTTCCAGCCTCTTCCATTACCTGCAGGCCGAAATGGGGAATTTTTTGAGCCCTCTTCGCCGAAGTGAAAGCGCACCTGAACTATTCTCCGATTCCACACAGAAAAACTTCCACTTTATGGAGAAAAGAACAATCAAGAGAACAGACACACATGTTCTTTAACACTCGCATTTTAGTTTTTTTGTGGACTTCTTTATTTGATTAGTTTTTTTTCTCTCTTGTTTGTTGATATTGTACACTTCATACTCATATTTCTTTCCTGTTTACAGTTTTTGTTGTTATATGATACTCCCCTTTTGTTTCTTGTATATTATCCCAGATTTTTAGATTTGTATTTTTGTAACCTTTTTCATCTCTCTGCCTTCGCCTTTATTTGCTAGACAGTTAAGGAGCGTCTTCCGATGACTCTTCTACTTCATGTCCGCTACACTGTTTAAATAACAAAAAGGTTATAGTCGCAGGGGCAAGAAGTGGTGTTCTGTTCTGTTCTATCTCTGTGGATAGTTGTTGAAAGACGATATTCCTTCGCGTCTGCCGGTTCTCCAGCAATGCCCTCTAATTCGTCATGATTGCGTTTCCAATCCTGCATTATTATCTGTACCTGATTCGTCTTTGAATAACCTATCCTTTTCTGAAATCTGTACACATGGTAAACAACACCTTGTATATACTCATAAAATGATTTAAAAATTACTTTGAGCGTCTGCCGGATTAGTCTCAGCTGTCTTACACTAAAACCTTCCTTTTCATAATATTTGTGAGCAAGATCTGAAGAAAATTTATTCAGTAATTTAGATTTCTATACTGTACAAAAAAAATTTGGCTTTTCTGTTTTATTTATATAGACTAACAATTAAACGTCCTAAATGCTTCGGAAGAGTATATGACCCAAAACAACTCATGAACCAGACATGCGATTAAAACTGTTATATAAAATTGAGTCACACATACCAAAAGGTTAAGATCCACTGGTTTAATCTTTATCCTTTAAAAAGCCATAACGCATAGCTTTAAGCAAACAAAAAGAAAAAGTAAATTTGCTCAACATCATTTATGACGGTGATATGGAATAAAAGAGAGTGTTGACAGGTCAATAAATCATCGTCATAGAAATTTCATGGAGGGAATATTATATTAATAAAAATTCTGATGCTTTGATGATAAAACCGGCTTATGAAATATAGATCCATTTAGTTATTTTACATACTACATCACAGACATTCTTCTCTTTTATTAGCTTCACCGTTTATTTTCGTTTCTTCATTGATCGGTGGTTTAGCACACGCAAGTCTTATGGCTTCCTTACAAACATAATTTTCCGTCGTTAGCTTTTAAGAACACGAGACCCCTGAACACGCATAATATGAATTTAAGACAACGATTTATTGTGTGCCTAGAATTTAATAAGATGCGAATTGCTTGTGATTTAATAAATGATTTTCATAAAATCATAAGTGATTTCTTCTTATCTCTTTATATAGAGAAAGTATATTTAAAATCGCAATGATTTTTTAAATTAACCGAAATGATAATAATATTATCGGATATTCATTAAAATCGGAATGATTTTCTATACTTATAAAAAGCAATGTTTGTATGTGCGCGCGATGTCCAGACGAATCTATCGCACTTACAGCCATGAAATTTGGCACACAGGTAGTCGTAATGGTGACTCAATGCAGCTCGAGGCCGGAATTTTAAAATTTAATCTAGAAATTTTTTATTTAGTGTTTTGTGTTGTTTTGGGTCCTTTTTGGCACGTTTGCGGCTATAATATCTTTTCTGATGAATGTTGAAAAACAATCAATGCACCATCGGATAGAACAAACAATTTCCGTTCTAATGAAGCTTGTTTTGAGCTTCAAACTTAATTTACTGAATTTTGAGAAATTTTTAAAAAATAATCAGTTTCGCCATCGAAATTTTATTTTTGTTTTTAAATTTGCTGCATCCGACGTTCTAATAACACTATTATTTTCATTTTTTTTTTCAGCTTATAACTGGAACGGTTCTGTCGGATTTAAAACAAGAACGGTTAAAATAGCTTTTTCCTTTTTTTCATTAATTTTTTCCTGGTTAGTTGAAAGATATTTTTGTATAGCCCGCGGAAGTTTCTTCGGAACCTTCCCGGCCTGCATTGTTGCAATTTCATTGGCTGACGGTGAAGAGCTCAAGATACGTCATATGTCATAGCCTTCAACTGAACGCCTTCGATTATTATTTTCAGAAGTGTCTTAGGGCGCTATTAGCCGAGAGCAACTTGTGGCGCAGCTGTCTGTAAAATTGGCTGCGCCGCCAGTTGCCGAAGTATTTTCAAACCCGGCAACTGGTGGCGCAGCTTTCAAATAATTGAGGGAAATAGTCATTTGAGAGAATGGCGTCTAAGGAAGAACTTCTTCTCCTTGCTCTTCTAATTAAAAAAGAAAAAGCTAAAGGTTAGAAAAATGCGAAAACATCCCATGTTTGTTTCTCGACTGACTAGATGGTTATATTATACATTGTTTGACGATCTATGATAGTTAATTTTTCAGTTTTCTTCGCATACTAATACATTCCATGACAAATTAGCATTTTAGTTAATCATTATTTATAAAACAGTTCCGATACTTGTTTGTAAGCTAACAAAATATATAACTCAGATGTATCTAAAATAAATTTAATCGGCAAAATATTAAGGTTAGTTTTTAAGTCTCGAAATGCCTTCTAAACTCATAGGTCTCAGGTTCGGGATTCATTTCACTATGTTGATGAAGCTCTCTTAGTGGATGTTCAAAAGTAAAATTCTTTTTTTTTATTATTGAAAACTTTGAATATTGCTGTCCAGTGGCGAACCCAGAATTCGGGTCGGGGGGGGGGGCTGAGGTCATAAAAATTTTGTATCGTCATGACGAATGTCAAACCTCATGGCTTATGTTAACCAAAACACTAACTTTACAGACTTTACTCACCTGACAATAAGAATTATTTTATATTTTGCCGTTAAGTATTTGGAAAACAGTAAAATAAAAAAAATTATCAAATTGAAACTGTGGAACTTTGATAGTTCAAGTGTGAAGTCGTCGGTGACACAATTATTTTTTTCTTTGGTTTCTTTATTCCCCTATTGTCATAATGTTAATATATTGTCTGTAATTCTAATTTATCTTAGTTAATTCGAAGTCAAAAATAATTTTTTTTTCTAATTAGCTCTTGCGAATGAAATTCTTCATGTCTTTTCAAAAAAGCTATGAGCACGTTTGAAATGAATTGTATCATTCATTTTAAAGTTTTAGTGTACAATTGTTTTATTTTGTCAAAGTGGTCGATACTATTTATTAGTTAAAGCTAATTACTTCTTTATAAATATTGTGAAATTTAAAATTATTTTTTTCTCTTTATAATTATTATTACTTTGTTTACTCGTAGTTTTGTGAACTATTTTGCTTTCAAAATAATAGTTTTTTGCAACTAGTAGCAAATAAAGTACGTATGAAAACAAACAACTAAGTAAGTATATGAATATTGATTAAACATGAAACGGTATATTATTATTATTATCTTAATATAAATAAAATTAATTTAAAGTTAAAAAATTAGCTTTTCAGCGACACAAATTGCATTTGTGTACAATTTATTTCTTACATTTTAATAATTTTGTCAAAATTAATAATCACACACATTTATATATCAGGAATCCACGTCAAGAATGAAATCTTCAGTTTGTTTTCAAACAATTTCATTAAGTCTTTCATCTGTTGCTCTTGTTGCCTTCTCGATTCCTAGGACATTTTTTAAAAAATATCGCAAAAAAAGCAAATGCAATAGACAGCTAAATGAAGTACTATAGAGCTGACAGCAGATTTCCAAATGATGTATCATATGCGCGCGCAGCTACATTGGATGATCAGTAGCGCCACCGGTTGCCCTCGGCTAATAGGCTCCATTTACTACAATGCCCCGTCAAACGTCTGGGCCACCAAATGTTGCCGGTGTTGTTGCCGGCTAGCGCAACAGGCGGCAACATGTTGTTCTGTTGCGCCACCGATCGCCGTCGGCTAATAGGATCCATTGGATATAATGGCAGGCGACTCGCGTAAGCAGCCAGTGACGCCACAAGTTGCTCTCGGCTAATAGCGCCCTTAGCGTGTTTATGTCTCGCGTATTTTACTTGCTGTATAATAATAATTTTCGCGTTGTAATTTTTTAATATTGTTTCAGATTAACTTACTCTGTATTGTTTTTCGACAGTTGAAATGTCATTATCGCGAAGAAAAATAAGCGAGAAAATCAATAATGTGTATCTTTTGTTTTGTTTTCGGAACTTTTTCATGTCATTGTGGACTTTTTCTTCCATTTTATTGAAGTTCTGATTCCACGGCAACGCCGTGCGCGTACTGCTAGTAATAAATGTATACAAATAATGAGAAAAACAAACTTGGATCAAGGTACTCTCGTCGATGACCATTTGTTTCGTTAACTATGTATATGCGTTTAATCTGCAATCAGATTTAAAATGCTCATTTCTGAACTGTAAGTGGGGTCACGGCGGCCTAACAGTAAAGGGGCCGGTTTAGGGACCGGAGGGTACCAGACTCGAAACCCAATTCCACCAACGATAAATCTAACGTCGGGGGTCAGGCGTCCTCGTTCCCCCCGGCGTGGCACAGAAACTACGAGAAGGGGCGCCAGCTCAGACACCGTCCTTGTCATCCGACCACGATTCAAAATTTCGAGGCCCGACCCAAAACAACCCTCGTTCGTTCTGCTTCAGAACGGGACGTTAATATAACTAAACTCTTAGCATGGACTTTAGCCATCTTCTTCTGTTTTCATAGTTCCTGTGAAATATTTTGATTAGAGAAGACATTGTTAATTGATTGTAGACTGACATTGCGTTTGCCCGCTAGATAAATTGATTAATTTTTAGATGATTACTGAGAGGATGAAGACTCAAAATATCCTTTTGAAACCGTATACTGGTGGAGATGCAGGTAAGTATCCCTCTCTCTCTCTCTCTCAAATGATTGTTTAGTTTAGTTATATTAACGAAGGGCTATTTTGGGACGGACATCGTAAATTTGAACCACGATTAGATGACGAGGACGACACCTGAACGAACCTGGAATTCTCCAGCCCCGAAGCCGAAACTTTACCACTAGGCCACCGCGGCCTCTCAAATAATTGTAAGACAAGATCTGTGTGCTTCTCACATCACACCACCCGGCGGATTTCTTTATTTTTGTCTGTTTTGATTAGTAAGACATATAATTTATTCCTTCCCGTGCATTATCACGGGAAGGGATAAATTATTTACAGGATGACAGATAGTTAATCCCCCCTGAGGAAATGAAATCCTATTGGTAGAGCAGTCATTGGTACAACAACTGTACCTGCGAGTACCAAGAAATTTCTACTCAAACGTGATTTGTACCACCCATAAGGAAAAAATTAAGTATGAACACATGCAGCCAGACTAACCAATATTAAGTTTAAACAGACGTGTTCTTATTAAATAGATTAAAATATATATTATAGAAGTAAATAATTATAACTTTAATAAAAATTGTATTATTTTTAATACATTTTTTAAACCACAGATCTAACAGTGGTACAGTCCTACAGAATTTCATCGGAAATATTAGAATTGATGACTGTTTATTCTCCAGAATCTGCTGATAAAACCAGCAGATGAAATTGCAAACGGTACTAAGTAAGTCATTTGGCATTTGGACGTATTCTCTTTCAATGGAGGCTCTCGACTTGTTGACTGTGGCTACCCTTTTATATTTCATGTATCCCTACAAAAAAAATCCATTGGGGCAAGATCCGGTGATTGTCGGAGGGGAAGGGTCACTGTTACCTCTTCGTCCTAAACATCTGTCGATCAGTATTCCATCAAGATAAGATTTCACACTGCAACGGTAATGTTGAGATATTCCATCCTCTTGGTATCCATCTTCGTTTTTCTTCCAGAACTATATCCTAAATTTATGACATAACGTATTCCTGTTGTGCTTTCAGGTCAGCATCAAGGGTGATGGTATTCTGAAAGGAGAAAGGCCCTATTATCCCATACTCTGACAAACTACCTAACACATTTAACAACTGATATGGTCACATGGTGTTATACTGTTAACGAGGATATTAAAGGAGTATGATCGGTGGCAGAGTAACTGCAATTATAATATTTGGTTGAAGTTTTATTTATGTACATTAAATAACATTTTAACATGATAAAGTACATTTTAATGTAAAAAAATGTATTTTAAAAACTGAAAAATTATCGTATTAATTCGTCAGACTAATAAAATTTTCGATGTCTGATAAGATTCTACATTTATATTTATTAATTTCAATTATTAGATACTGATGTATATTATTAATTGTTTATTTAACATTCCTTCAAAAGTGTGTACACTTTTGGAACACCTCGTTTTTAATTAAATGTGATCAGTTACACAGATCCTAAGGAAATATTTAAACATTTTTAAAAATCAATTAAAACAAGATTTATTTACTATTTGCGTTAAAATCCAACTAATTTAAGCAATACTCTCTAAC